>OY992895.1:1395000-1475000 GCA_963921405.1 Cepaea hortensis
ACAAGTGACAAATGACGTGGATTCTTAGAAAGATTTCATCAGACCAAGCTCAGAAAACCATTGGATAGGAAAACCACATGACCGCCTTCGCGCCAGTGCATAAATTAACATATATTACTATTTCATCAGAAATGTTAATAAGCCCGCACTTTTGTCTGAACTCGCTCCATGGACGGATGTGAGAAGATTGTGTGACCAAAATTCAATGGGCAAGGCAAAAGTCTGGATCCGAGGTACGTTTGTTGGCCCTTGATTAGACTAAGAACCCGATGTATCAAGTAATGTAAACCCATGTTTGTGATGTCAATTGAAATGTATGATTATTAATTAAAACCTCTGAAATGTAAAAATGCTCGACTGTAGATTCTAACGACGCAAAGCCATTCCCGGGCAGAATATTCTCTTCGATGAAACTACAATCTCTGATATTCTTAGAGATAATTATTAACTTTAAGAAGTGCATTCTACTACTATATTCTATTCTAAACAACTGTGAGAAGTGATGATTCGAAAGCAATCTTGTGCATTTCACCAGAAACATTGTTAAAGATGCATCACTATCTACAGCTGAAAAGACAGTTCGTGTACTAGAACAAGTGCCGTGTTCTAAAACAGACTTATCTATGCCTATTTACAATCTAGAAAGCTGAAAGTGAAATCAATCTTTCCTTTCTCCTTTATCTATAGAATCAATAGGGTTTGGCGAAATAAATATTTATATTTATGTCAAATTTAATTAGATAAGAGCACTTATGAACTGCAACACATGAGAAAGTTGTGCTTCGCGGAACACCATCACGCGAAGTGAGCTTAACTCATTACTCAACATAACTTAAAACACAACACCACTCCACACCACTCCACACCACACAACCCAACACTCAACATCACAACAACAACAGGTAATGGAAGAGAGTTATTAGACACAAGAAGAAGAAGTAGTTAATTGGGAAAACACAGAGAATTATTTATACACATTGTAAACACCATTTAGTGGAAGAAATGTTCTAAATGTATGTCATTTATTTACATGCATCTTGACATATTCTCACTCTTGTCAATGTCTTACTGTACACGTTCACTGACCCCGGTCAAATGAGAATTTACATACAGCAGGAACAAGTTGATACAAGGCGTACACCGTGTGATAAACTCTGACCACCCCAACTTAACCCAACACTAGCTCAGAGAGAAAAGGAGAGGAGGGGAACTAGTTCCTACTTCAGGAATTTAGATTTCTTCCGACCTACTTCTTATTTATTGTATTGGTAGGAATGTATATATTTATGCGAATATTCATCAGTGATCTTGGTGGCTACATACCAACAACCACCCAACACATCAGCAAATTAACCACCTAAGTCAGACCTGAGGGAGGGAAGCCGAGAGAAAGAGATGAACCACAAGTGAGAGGGAGGATGACTTCGCTATGAGCAGAGCATGGGGAGGCCTTCAGAGGAGCTATACGGGCAGACCTGAAGTGGATCCATCAGTCAATGGACCCTGGCTTACCTAATCCTCCAGTCACCAGGTTACTTTTCTCATAGGTTGAAAACACACCCAATTACAGGAACACTGATATGTTTATGGTTGAGACAACACTATCATACTTAATATGTACAACATCAAAATGTTTACTATGTTTTCACACTTGTTGACATCTCATATATTGATGCTTATTATTGATTGTCTGGGACAATGGTCCAATGTGCAACTGTTCTATTACTTTGTGTAAATCACAATAGAGATGTATGTACTGACCAGAAGGCTCAGGCCAGTCAATAAATGATTAACATGAATTGACCTTCTGTTAATTTGTCAAGTTCAAACCTATCTGTGTAAACAACTTCTTTGTACATCATGTTGTCAAAATCTGATGTGATTGTTTATGTGTTTGATTGTTTAAAGATAAATTAACTCATAATGACTTACTGAATGGGGAAATAAAAAGACTCTAAATCTATCAACTGCTCAACATGCATGTTTTCTTCATCTAAATCAGGCTGAGAAAATTCTCCAGACTTTCCTCAGATTTGATAAACAATAAGGGGGCTCCAGAGCTATCAGAATCATTGGAGAAGGGGCAGATTCCCAGTTAGTAAATTACCATTCTTACCAGGGCCATAATCTATATCTCCTAGACAATACTTAATAGAACGAGGCCTGCAGATAACTCAAGGTTCATATTCTGGGGTTATTGAAGATAGAAGAGGATGGGGCTCTACATCTTTTGTTAGAGATGGGGCATGCACTACAGTGATCTCCCACTCCCTTCAAAAATATATGACAATCTCTCTTAATAACATAGATGTGAACACACACAGAATGAACCAGTAACTATCTGACTATAATCTCTCTAATAACAGATGTGAACACTGATTTAACATACACAGCTTGAACCAGTAACTATCTGACTATAATCTCTCTAATAACAGATGTGAACACTGATTTAACATACACAGCTTGAACCAGTAACTATCTGACTATAATCTCTCTAATAACAGATGTGAACACTGATTTAACATACACAGCTTGAACCAGTAACTATCTGACTATAATCTCTCTAATAACAGATGTGAACACTGATTTAACATACACAGCTTGAACCAGTAACTATCTGACTATAATCTCTCTAATAACAGATGTGAACACTGATTTAACATACACAGCTTGAACCAGTAACTATCTGACTATAATCTCTCTAATAACAGATGTGAACACTGATTTAACATACACAGCTTGAACCAGTAACTATCGGACTATAATCTCTCTAATAACAGATGTGAACACTGATTTAACATACACAGCTTGAACCAGTAACTATCTGACTATAATCTCTCTAATAACAATTTAACATACACAGCTTGAACCAGTAACTATCGGACTATAATCTCTCTAATAACAGATGTGAACACTGATTTAACATACACAGCTTGAACCAGTAACTATCTGACTATAATCTCTCTAATAACAGATGTGAACACTGATTTAACATACACTGCTTGAACCAGTAACTGACAATAATTGCTATGACATAGATGTGAACACTGACCCGCACACAGAACGAACCACTATCTGACTATAATCTCTCAAATGACCCACACGTGAACCACACCCGCACACAACTATGCTACAAACACAAACACTACCAGCTGAACCTGAATTCTACCTTCAATGAACAAAGCAGATTCTCACAAAGCTTCAATTAGTTACGTTTGGTGAGAAAATGCCCCCCCCCCCCCCCCCCCCCCCACAACATAAACAGCACTCTGGTGAAGAATGGGTGACTGACAGTAAACAGCGTAACTAAGTTGTAGATGACATGAAGAAAAGAGCTGGGTGACTTACAGTTGACAGCGTAACTAAGTTGTAGATGACATGAAGAAAAGAGCTGGGTGACTTACAGTTGACAGCGTAACTAAGTTGTAGATGACATGAAGAAAAGAGCTGGGTGACTTACAGTTGACAGCGTAACTAAGTTGTAGATGACATGAAGAAAAGAGCTGGGTGACTTACAGTTGACAGCGTAACTAAGTTGTAGATGACATGAAGAAAAGAGCTGGGTGACTTACAGTTGACAGCGTAACTAAGTTGTAGATGACATGAAGAAAAGAGCTGGGTGACTTACAGTTGACAGCGTAACTAAGTTGTAGATGACATGAAGAAAAGAGCTGGGTGACTTACAGTTGACAGCGTAACTAAGTTGTAGATGACATGAAGAAAAGAGCTGGGTGACTTACAGTTGACAGCGTAACTAAGTTGTAGATGACATGAAGAAAAGAGCTGGGTGACTTACAGTTGACAGCGTAACTAAGTTGTAGATGACATGAAGAAAAGAGCTGGGTGACTTACAGTTGACAGCGTAACTAAGTTGTAGATGACATGAAGAAAAGAGCTGGGTGACTTACAGTTGACAGCGTAACACAGCTGGTAGGATATATGTCGAACCTGCTCCAAGGTGTACGGCACATAGTTGTTCTCTTTCTGCAAAACACAACGACATTGTATCATGTACTGTGACACCAGCACTAGTGCAGAGCTGTCACAAACAGAGGTGTCACAACTACAAACAGAGGTGTCACGACTACAAACAGAGGTGTCACGACTACAAACAGAGGTGTCACGACTACAAACAGAGGTGTCACGACTACAAACAGAGGTGTCACGACTACAAACAGAAACCACAGCTCTATAAACCAAGACTGCCCATGGGGAAAGTAGTAACTAAAGATCCACGACGCTGGTGATCGAGTGAGATGGCAAAACATGACTGCCCAGGCTTACCGGCATGGCACATGATGATGATTAACTAAAGGTCCTTTTTACACAAGCCTTAAATAAAGCATACTGGGTATATAGTGCCAGGCCCACATGTGTACATCTATACACCTGGGGCTGTCCACATTTCATCCTACAGCCTGGGGTTGTCCACATTTGATCTACAGCCTGGGGCTGTCCACATTTGATCTACAGCCTGGGGCTGTCCACATTTCATCCTGCAGCCTGGGGCTGTCCACATTTCATCCTACAGCCTGGGGCTGTCCACATTTCATCCTACAGCCTGGGGTTGTCCACATTTCATCCTACAGCCTGGGGTTGTCCACATTTCATCCTACAGCCTGGGGCTGTCCACATTTCATCCTACAGCCTGGGGCTGTCCACATTTCATCCTACAGCCTGGGGCTGTCCACATTTCATCCTACAGCCTGGGGTTGTCCACATTTCATCCTACAGCCTGGGGCTGTCCACATTTCATCCTACAGCCTGGGGCTGTCCACATTTCATCCTACAGCCTGGGGCTGTCCACATTTCATCCTACAGCCTGGGGCTGTCCACATTTCATCCTACAGCCTGGGGCTGTCCACATTTCATCCTACAGCCTGGGGTTGTCCACATTTCATCCTACAGCCTGGGGTTGTCCACATTTCATCCTACAGCCTGGGGTTGTCCACATTTCATCCTACAGCCTGGGGTTGTCCACATTTCATCCTACAGCCTGGGGTTGTCCACATTTCATCCTACAGCCTGGGGCTGTCCACATTTCATCCTACAGCCTGGGGCTGTCCACATTTCATCCTACAGCCTGGGGTTGTCCACATTTCATCCTACAGCCTGGGGCTGTCCACATTTCATCCTACAGCCTGGGGCTGTCCACATTTCATCCTACAGCCTGGGGCTGTCCACATTTCATCCTACAGCCTGGGGTTGTCCACATTTGATCTACAGCCTGGGGCTGTTCACATATGGTTCTGAAAGGTTTGAATGTCAAGTGTGGTTACTACAGTTTTCACACTGTATACTGTCTGGCATGTCATCTAATCTCTATCTCCATCACTTAACATGTAAACAGGCAATAATATCCAGAATTCTGTGAGGTTTTTTTAGAGGGAGGGAGGGAGGGAGAGAGAGAGAGAGAGAGAGAGAGAGAGAGAGAGAGAGAGAGAGAGAGAGAGAGAGAGAGAGAGAGAGAGAGAGAGAGAGAGAGAGAGAGAGAGAGAGAGAGAGAGAGAAAATGAATGCGTACTTACCAGGAAATCAAAGACGCTCAGACCAAGCATGTCAAAGGCAATGCACATATGCCCATGGTAGTCAAACCAGTCCAGCATCTGGACACACAAGCTGCGAACAAACAACACATGAGACATATCAGTACCAGTCAGACGACCTCACACGGCCAGCTGCAAACACTTTCACATACAGACGCCACCAACATTGCTGCACACAGTACAGCTGGCCTGGCATGTATCTCTCCTAGTCTACTCATCAGTGATGTGTGGATGAAATCATGTATGAAACAGTGACAGAAGGGCAGAATGTATGCCCAATTCTTACCTCCAAGTACTGTCAAATCAAGTGTGAACTGTACACACGTGGACCACAGACAAGAGTGCCTAGCTGGCTATCAAGTAACATGCCAAATGTGCTGCCTCAAAATCAGTATGAGGGAAATTGGCTGCACCAAACAGCACTCCACAGATGTGAGGTGGTCCTATATCTCCCACACAATGTACTGATAGCCATGTTACAAGCAGCACTCCACAGATGTGAGGTGGTACTATATCTCCCACACAATGTACTGATAGCCATGTTACAAGCAGCACTCCACAGATGTGAGGTGGTACTTAATCTCCCACACAATGTACTGATAGCCATGTTACAAGCAGCACTCCACAGATGTGAGGTGGTACTTAATCTCCCACACAATGTACTGATAGCCATGTTACAAGCAGCACTCCACAGATGTGAGGTGGTACTTAATCTCCCACACAATGTACTGATAACCATGTTACAAGCAGCACTCCACAGATGTGAGGTGGTACTATATCTCCCACACAATGTACTGATAGCCATGTTACAAGCAGCACTCCACACATGTGAGGTGGTACTATATCTCCCACACAATGTACTGATAGCCATGTTACAAGCAGCACTCCACAGATGTGAGGTGGTCCTATCTCCCCCACACAATGTACTGATAGCCATGTTACAAGCAGCACTCCACAGATGTGAGATGGTCCTATATCTCCCACACAATGTACTGATAGCCGTGTTACAAGCAGCACTCCACAGATGTGAGATGGTACTATATCTCCCACACAATGTACTGATAGCCATGTTACAAGCAGCACTCCACAGATGTGAGGTGGTCCTATATCTTTCAGCACAATGTACTGATAGCCGTGTTACAAGTATATCTCCCACACAATGTACTGATAGCCGTGTTACAAGTATATCTCCCACACAATGTACTGATAGCCGTGTTACAAGTATATCTCCCACACAATGTACTGATAGCCGTGTTACAAGCAGCAACTCAGTTATGTGGCAGTGTGAACCTGGGACAGCCAAGCCAGGTGGCTGCACCAGCACTGCTGAACTAGATATCATGGTTGGTCAATATAATCCATGATGACAGGTCTATACCTACTTGACCCTGTCAAATATTGACACTGACAACTCACTCGCTCACTGTCTCTCTTTAACGGTTAAGACAGGTGACTTACTATTTGCCCACAGGATCCCGCTCTCGTAATTTCTCCAGAACATTGATCTCCAGCTTGGCAGCCTCTCTGTACTTCTCCACATTCTTGATGATCTTCAGGGCCAGGCGGTTGCCACCCCTGTTGATAGACAAGGTACCTTATTATGTGCCCAACAGACAGACACAAAGCTAGCATTTACTACCACAACTGTGGACAAACATGCACTGCACACACACATTGCTATCGTTATTATGAAAGCCTAAACATGACAAACGTGTATACACACAAACCTTGCTAACATTATGAAAGCCTAAACATGACAAACGTGTATACACACAAACCTTGCTAACATTATGAAAGCCTAAACATGACAAATGTACACACACATACCTTGCTAACATTATGAAAGCCTAAACAAGACAAACACACACACACACCTTGCTACCATTATGAAAGCCTAAACAAGACAAACACACACACCTTGCTAACAGTATGAAAGCCTAAACATGACAAACATGCACACACACACATTGCAAACATTATTATGAAAGCCTAAACAAGACAAACATGCACACACACACACACCTTGCTAACATTATGAAAGCCTAAACAAGACAAACACACACACACCTTGCTACCATTATGAAAGCCTAAACAAGACAATCATGTACACGCACACACACACCTTGCTAACATTATGAAAGCCTAAACAAGACAAATGTACACACACACACCTTGCTAACATTATGAAAGCCTAAACAAGACAAATGTACACACACACACCTTGCTAACATTATGAAAGCCTAAACAAGACAAATGTACACACACACACCTTGCTAACATTATGAAAGCCTAAACAAGACAAATGTACACACACACACCTTGCTAACATTATGAGAGCCTAAACAAGACAAATGTACACACACACACCTTGCTAACATTATGAAAGCCTAAACAAGACAAATGTACACACACACACCTTGCTAACATTATGAAAGCCTAATCAAGACAAACACACACACCTTGCTAACATTATGAAAGACTAAACAAGACAAACGTACACACACACACCTTGCTAACATTATGAAAGCCTAAACAAGACAAATTTACACACACACACACACACACCTTGCTAACATTATGAAAGCCTAAACAAGACAAACACACACACACACCTTGCTACCATTATGAAAGCCTAAACAAGACAAACACACACACCTTGCTAACAGTATGAAAGCCTAAACATGACAAACATGCACACACACACATTGCAAACATTATTATGAAAGCCTAAACAAGACAAACATGCACACACACACACACCTTGCTAACATTATGAAAGCCTAAACAAGACAAACACACACACACCTTGCTACCATTATGAAAGCCTAAACAAGACAATCATGTACACGCACACACACACCTTGCTAACATTATGAAAGCCTAAACAAGACAAATGTACACACACACACCTTGCTAACATTATGAAAGCCTAAACAAGACAAATGTACACACACACACCTTGCTAACATTATGAAAGCCTAAACAAGACAAATGTACACACACACACCTTGCTAACATTATGAAAGCCTAAACAAGACAAATGTACACACACACACCTTGCTAACATTATGAGAGCCTAAACAAGACAAATGTACACACACACACCTTGCTAACATTATGAAAGCCTAAACAAGACAAATGTACACACACACACCTTGCTAACATTATGAAAGCCTAAACAAGACAAATTTACACACACACACACACACCTTGCTAACATTATGAAAGCCTAAACAAGACAAACACACACACACACCTTGCTAACATTATGAAAGCCTAAACACGACAAACGTACACACACACACCTTGCTAACATTATGAAAGCCTAAACAAGACAAACGTACACACACACACCTTGCTAACATTATGAAAGCCTAAACAAGACAAATGTACACACACACCTTGCTAACATTATGAAAGTCTAAACAAGACAAACACACACACCTTGCTAACATTATGAAAGTCTAAACAAGACAAACACACACACACACCTTGCTAACATTATGAAAGCCTAAACAAGACAAACACACACACACCTTGCTAACATTATGAAAGCCTAAACAAGACAAACACACACACACACCTTGCTAACATTATGAAAGCCTAAACATGACAAACACACACACACACCTTGCTAACATTATGAAAGCCTAAACAAGACAAACACACACACACACCTTGCTAACATTATGAAAGCCTAAACAAGACAAACACACACACACACCTTGCTAACATTATGAAAGCCTAAACATGACAAACACACACACACACCTTGCTAACATTATGAAAGTCTAAACAAGACAAACACACACACACACCTTGCTAACATTATGAAAGTCTAAACAAGACAAACACACACACCTTGCTAACATTATGAAAGCCTAAACAAGACAAACACACACACACACCTTGCGAACATTATGAAAGCCTAAACAAGACAAACACACACACACACCTTGCTAACATTATGAAAGCCTAAACAAGACAAACACACACACCTTGCTAACATTATGAAAGCCTAAACAAGACAAACACACACACCTTGCTAACATTATGAAAGCCTAAACATGCTGCCTGCAACTACTGCAACATGCTATTAATAAAATCTCTACAGAAAGCCTGAACAGGCGGTGGTCACTCAGGTGACACGAGGGCAGAGACAACTGACTGGCATGCACCAATGCACACCAGGTGGGCAGTTCTCAAGGTGGGGGGAGTGACAACAGAAGTGTCAACCACCCAACTGCACTGGACCCAAGGGAGAGGCTGACATTCAGTCATCTGTGAAGTGACACCCTGGGCTCAGAGACAGCAGTGAACCAACACTGATCCCTGTAGAAGCAAGCGTTGTTGATGCAGTGTTAACCCGTGTACACGCTGTGTCGGCACTTGGACATGCTGTGACCATGTATTTGTGAAGCTGGGAGAATGCACACACAGAAAACAACAAACAGCTGCGGAGAAGACAGATGACTCACTTGTGGATGTCCTTGCACTCGACAACCTTGCCAAAAGTGCCCTCTCCAAGGGTGGATACGATTTCATCTGAAATATGACAAGCAAACAGCAGTCAGGGCCAGCCTTGTGTGTGTGTGTGTGTGTATGTGTGTGAGAGAGACGGAGTAGCAGAAAGTTATTTAACCAGTTTTAAACTGTTACATGTGCTGAAATTACATCTAGTGCTACTGACAAAGTGCATTAGAAGGGCGACTACAGAGAACTACAAACATGTACTGCCCCACACTGTTCAATACCACTCCCATAATATACTGCTGGAAAACATGATTGACCCCATGACAGTCAGTGTATGTGTATGTGTGTGTGTGTAAGTGTTGAGCAGGTATCAAATGACCACACGTATAACACCACTTATGTCAAGTGTCCAGCTAAGTGTCCACCTGAGATCAGACATGTCATTTTTTTTATCCAGTTAATTAGGACACAGTCACACTTGCAAGTGTTATTGGTCTTGCATTCAGTACATGGATCACCTCAGATATTCACTGTATCTTGGTCGTGCTAAGTGAACCAGACAACACATACTCCTGGTGACTTGTGTCCAGTTAAGTGAATCAAACATACAGGCAGAATATGACAATGGTTGTAAAGCATCCAGCACTGATGCTGAACACAAGCTGTCTATATGCCACAAAGTGATAACTTGGGGCAATCATATCATCACGTAATCCCTGATTGTTGTGATGACTTGGGGCAGTCGTCTCATCATGAAATCCTTTATTCTAGTGATGACTTGGGGCAATCGTCTCATCATGAAAGCCCTGATTCTGGTGATGAGTTGGGGCAGTAGTCTCATCATGAAATCCCTGATTTCTAGCGATAATTTGATGCAATCGTCTCATCACAAAATTCCAGAATCTAGTGATAACTTGAGGTAGTCATATCACAGGACTTCCAGTCCCCAACATGGCAGATAAGACATTTGAACCGTTATGGCCTCTCTTGAGTATTTATTTGAGTATTCATTTTCCTCATGTTGGACTGGTAGTGCATGGTTCCGTCGCACGGCTACTTAGTGAGTGCGTTGACACCGTTAGCTGTGAATTTTGCGTGGAATACTTTTACATCAGTCAGCACTTGTGTGTTGCGTGAACTGCATGTTCGGAACGATGGCGGCCGGCTGTCGTTGAATCGACTGATTTGCCTTTTCGGTTCACGAGTGCATAATTCAGGAGACTTCTGGGAGTAGTGCTGGAGTTGCGGGGTTTGTGCAGCCCTTTCGACAAGAGACCAAACCACATGGGATAAAACCCAGGTCAATTGTCTTTCTGTGTTGGCATTATGGCGGCAGTATTATGCACAGTGTATCTGTGAGGGCTGTTGGTTTGCCAAGACGCCCGTCTGTTCCACTTTTCACATTGGGCAACAAGGAGCATTTTGTGTGATATTCACCGGCACAGGAACAGAGCATAATGGGGACGACCTGTTGCCATTATGTTTGAACTGTGACTAACTGTATCACACAATCCCAGATTGTAATAATGACTTGGGGCACCCATGAAATCCCCGATTCTAGCGAAGAAAACTTTGGGCAATTGTCTCATCAGGTAATCCATGACTCTAGACTACAGATGCTAGACTGCATTCTATTATAAAATGATGACAAGTCACACATGTCCATGTAGTATCTGACTGTGCGGGAACAAAACACTAAGTGTGGATTCTACTGCACTTTGGTCAAAACCAAAAGTGTGGTATAGGGTGTGAATTCTACTGCACTTTGGTCAAAACTAGAAGTGTGGTATAGGGTGTGAATTCTACTGCACTTTGGTCAAAACTAGAAGTGTCGAGTTGGGTGTGAATTCTACTGCACCTTGATCAAAAGTGTGGTGTGGGATGTAAATTCTATTGCACTTTGGTCAAAATGAAGTGTGGTGTAGGGTGTAAATTCTACTGCACTTTGGTCAAGACTAGAAGTGTGGTGTGGGATGTAAATTCTAATGCACTTTGGTCAACAATCACTGTATCTAAGTTTTACTAGAGATTTTCTAAAAAGGAACAAGTAAACTGACTGCAATAAAGAGATGACATCTAAAACAGGAACATCATTCTAACAACAACAACAAGTCTTGCTCCACATGTGTCCACACACACGCCTGAGGCACGGCAGTGGCCTACCCATGGATAGCCACATCATGAAGACATCACAAAACTGCATCAATGATGCCATTGTTGGCTGGTGTGTGTGGTCATGTGGAACAGGCCTGCTGGAGACATGTACTGGCATCTAGAAATGTTATACAGGCAACAATAACTAATTCTGGCCAATCATATAGACATGTAGCAGTATCCAAGCAGCAAGAGAGACATGAGAATGACTGAACCTACCAATCGTAGAGATACTGTGGTCTTCAAGACAAGAGAAGCTGACCAATCACAGAGAGACAGTAGTCATCAAGACAAAGAGAAGAGATCTAGCTGACCAATCACAGAGTAGTCAGAGAGAGAGAGAGAGGAGAGATGCACATGTGAAATATAATACATCAATGAGAGGACAGCAGAGATAATACATCAATGAGAGGACAGCAACAATACATGTGAGACATTACGACGAGCAGGATAGGGTATATGATTACATCGAGCCTGCAGCATGTCCCCAGCCCTATAGATGAGATGTCCGTCTTCATCATCCTCTATTGACTTCTCTTCTCCTCTTCCAACCCCTCCACTCTCTCCGTGTTCCTGTAGACAGACCAGCCAGGCAGGCAGCAGCAGGAGCGGCGGCGGCGGCAGCACCAGGCATTCACACAGAATGCCACACAGGTCAGGTCAGCAGCATGGGTGTGGTGCAGTCGTGTTGGCGGATTGAGGGGTAATGACGATGCATCATCATCATCATCAGCAGCAGCCATTGAAATGTGTGAGGGCAGGCCCGAGCAGCGGGAACATACAGAGATGAGATAGGGAAGGGCAAACACACGGTAAAGATGGTGTCATATGATGACATCACTGACACTCACCTCAATGGCAATAACATCAACATCATGCAATCACATATGGTCATGTCATGTGACTAAAGCTTAACTACAATACAAACATCTATCTGGTGTCCACTCTGCCACACAACCACAGCACAGTGATGGCATTGAGTGCCATGTCTCATGACAGTATACCCCCCCCCCCCCCCCTGCGTGTCCCCACATCTACCTACAGTTGTTTGTTGTTAGCAAGCTTCACATGGTTACATTTTCTCCTTCACACGACCAGCACACAATCTTCCGCCTCCCTGACAACTCACAAGTCTAGTGTCCACAGAAGACAGGAGTACACAGAACAGAAAACAGCCACCGACATCAGGCAGGCAGACATATGACAGAAGACAACCTACAAGCCCAGACTGAGTAGATGCTGACCATGCTACCACACACTGGGCAGCCAAAGAGCAGTTTCCTGTACACGATAACCTCAGCTAGATGCACCCACCACAACATACACTTTGTGAAACAACATTGTCAATGACTGAGCACGCCTGCAGCACAATACAGCCACAAAAGACCACCCACAGGTGTCCATCCCAACACCACCCACCCACAGGCAGGGCCGGCTGCAGGTTCTTGTGTGAGCCAACCTCAAGTGTTTTCAAGTGTTGATGACAGCAGCCTGACCAGGCAGGCAGGCAGGCCAGCAAACAGTTGGCCCACTGTGTGTCACCTCTGACAGGCGGAGCATTCACAACTATATTTATAGACACTCCAAGTGAGAATAGCTAGATGCCTTCCTGGTGTGGGTGCTGTGTGCAGCCTGATCACTTGGTGTGCTTGACAAGCACATACAATAGGCAACGTACACTATCTACCTCATCCAACTTACATAAGGCGTTGGCTAACAAATCAGTCAAGCACTGTTATATGGAGGCGGGAGGGGGAGATAGAAAGAAGGGAACTGGTGGCCTCATACTGAGACAATATATGTAAGTCTACCACACCACGCCTGCGGAGAGAGAGAGAGATGAGGGAGAAGGCAGAAAGGAAGAGAGAGAGAAGAGAGATGAGATAGAAAGAAGAGAGACAGAAAGAGATGACAGAGATAGAACAGAGAGATGAGAGATATGAGGGAGAAGAGACAGGAAGCTAGAACTGAGACCACACTGCTACCTGTACTGACAATGACCCATCTGTACATGTGTGTATATCCTACAAGAATTGTGAGAGAGAGAGAAAAAGAAAGAGAGAGGGCAACTGGAAGGTTAGAATCCAGACCACTGACAGCCTGTACACTGCTACCTGTACTGACAATGACTACATGTGTGTAGCCTACAAGAGATGCAGGTGAAGAAGAGCATTGAAGGGCTGAGCCAAGCCTGGATAACAGATCAGGTCTCAAACATTTACCCCACAGAGCTACCAATAAATACATGACCTCCCAGCCACACCCCCCCCCCCCCAGCCACAATGTGTGGTAGAAATGAGGAACTGGTGACTCATCGCACATATACGGTGTAGGCAGGGCGATTTCTGGCTGGCTGCTTGTGTGTGAGTCTCTCTCTGTCTACAGCTGACTAGACCGCAAGGTGACTAGAAAATACACATATGCACTCACTAGTGTTCATGAGTACTCACACACTACACACCGACTGCTCACACACTACACACCAGCTTATATTGACCACTCCAAATTGCATGTGCTTTGTTTACCAAGGCTGTTATGATCAACCCCAGGTAGATTCCTAACGCAATTGTACTTTCAGTAGTCTGCCTGCTATGGCAGTTGTCACACTAGCTAGCTAACAAGGTTGTCATACAGTAACCCCTGCAAACAAGAGATTCCCGATAGCAGTTTTGTAATTTATATTTTTCACGTTTTTATTCACAAATTTGCAAAGGACGCAAATATTTGGGCAAAACTGCAAGAGTATTGCATATTTCAATGTAACGTGCATATTCAAATACAACACTGAGTATGAACGATTCACAACCATGAGGTCTCATCAGTCTCTAGTGTCACTGACTGTACAGCAGCACACCTGGCTCAAGCCTACACAGACAGCTAGTGTCACTGACTGTACAGCAGCACACCTGGCTCAAGTCTACACAGACAGCTAGTGTCACTGACTGTACAGCAGCACACCTGGCTCAAGCCTACACAGACAGCTAGTGTCACTGACTGTACAGCAGCACACCTGGCTCAAGCCTACACAGACAGCTAGTGTCACTGACTGTACAGCAGCACACCTGGCTCAAGTCTACACAGACAGCCAGCCTCACATAATGTTCAGATGCTGGTGGTAGCAGCAGCTCAAGTGTTACACAAACACCATAAAATAAGCCTCACATACCCCAGTATTGCTACCTGCAAGGAGACACCATGATCATGGGCCACACTTTTTCTCTGATTAATAACACTGTGTAGAAACAGCATGATAAATAATAGTGCAAGGGCTCACACAAGTGCTACACAAATCTATCTCACACACAAAGTACCACACATCTAACACACACACAAAGTACCACACATCTAACTCACAGAAAAGTCGCTTAAAAGCCGACAGGGTCAACTTCATTGCACTTTGGTTTTATCCCATATGGCTCACTCTTATTCCGCAGTGCGGAAAGCGTCGCACAAAGCATAAACTCCGTAGCTCCAGCGACAACCCACATGAGTCTCTTAAAAACCATGAACCAAGGGCACGGCCCTGAATCGAACCCCCAACATTCGAAGCCTGAGTCTAACGGCATGACCACTTCACCACGGAGATTCCTTATACACATCTATCTCACACACAAATGCAAGTACCACACAAATCTATTTCACAGAGAATCACAAGTACCTCACATATCTATCTCACACACAAATGCAAGTACCACACAAATCTATTTCACAGAGAATCACAAGTACCTCACATATCTATCTCACACACAAATGCAAGTACCACACAAATCTATTTCACAGAGAATCACAAGTACCTCACATATCTATCTCACACAGAAATAAACCACAGATAAGATACCACCTCACAGACAACCATGTTGGTGTGTTCAAGGATTGGATGGCCCATGGAGAACGATCAGAACCATGATCTAGCTCCCACACTACACAATCTATACTCCCAGAAATCTGGTCCTCCTGCCAACCCAAGCTGTGCCAAGGACTGCGAGGCCCGACTCAAGTTAACATAGCTAATCGTACAATATATCACTGGATAGAACAGATATATTGTCTCAGGTGTAACACAGGCTATCATATATCACTGGCATAAAACAGCCTTGTCAATGTTCAGAACACACGGTGTGACTTCAGTCAATAAACATGTTGTATGCATTCACTAGCAACATTACACTGGAGGCACACTGTCAACAGAAGACAAGTCTGATAGGCTAAATTACAATCGACCATGACTGAAATGATATTCTATACTCCATGGAGGAGGGGCTAGTCTGAGACAATTCTAAAACATAGCTTTGGGGAGCACGCACACACGGTGGGTATGTTCATGTCTACGTTTTTATAAAGTACTGCAATAACCCCGGTGAACAAAATAACATAAGCAATCTGCTCAAAAATGGCTAGGATTCTCAACAACTAATATTGTCTGCAGGCTGTGTTTGCAACAGTGATCCACTTCAGAAAGTTTCACTGTAAACAGCATAATAGTGATACAGCTATTGCAAGTCACACCACACAAGCTGGCTAGGCTAGTACTACAACTATTGGAAGTCACAACACATTTGGCTAATGCTACAGCTATTGGAAGTTTGGCTAGGCTAGTGCTATAATTAAGGCAGCTTGTATTCACAGAACATCCCTGTATATGGCAAATCCTTGAGCCTGGGTGGCATATCACACTAAAGATTGTACTGCCCAGGAGCGGACAATCCCGCAGCATGCCATCAGCGGTACACTGTTGCTGTGTGAGCTGGGGCTGATATTTGAAGGCAACAACTATGGAAGTGAGTACTTGACAGTGTGTGCGAGGGCAGCAAGCCTGCACGTGACCTCTACAGCTGTCACTTAACGGCTGACTAAGTTCGTGAAATAATTGCCCAGTCCTCCCGAGAAACACATCCTACAGCGCCGTTTCGCACCCACTCCTCACTGTGTTGCCAATCGGCTTTTCTCAGATACAAAGGATGACTGCATGGGCCAGGGCTGCTACACTCCACTTCCCTCACTAAGAACACATCGAGTGTAGTTATTAAGTTACTCACCCGCCCATCTGTGACAGTATGATCCAGCGCATATATGAATGCACTATCGACCGGACAACAGAAAATAGGCCACACACATACTGATAGCTGGAGCGGCACTCACGCACAGTACCGTGCGGTAGATTTTTTCATTATGATTCAAGTCTTCGAAATGCCGCCCCTTACATGTTTTTCTTTTTGTAAAATGCCGCCCCCTTATGGTGCCGCTTCTGTGTATCATAGCAAGTCACTGCTGACACGTCCACGCTAGCATAACAGCCCTGACGTGGACTGAGCGGGCTACCGGCGGCAAGCTTGGTCAGCGAGGAGTGGGCAGTCACTAGCACCGGGCAGCTGGTCCACTCACGTTCTACAATAGCCAGGTGGCCAAGTGTTACAGCGACACACAGTCACGCAATATTCGTGCCAGACGTGTACACACACAACGGCTGAACCTAGGTTGAGCGGAGACTGCAACTATCAGCAAAACCAAACGACTCATAAAATAACAATAACAACAACGGATCCGTCCGGTAATGCAACCGAGGTGACCCAGCACAACCTTCACTGCGGTAGGACCAGAAACGCGCTGGCTGCGGTGGCCGGTGCATGCAATCTTGTGGGCGGGCATCCTCCTCGCGCCCCATCCACTAACTAGCCTGGGCAGACCTGACACACACACACACGCTGGAGGTACAGCTCGTTCACGTGTTCCCTCCCCGGCCGTGCGTGAGACTCCAGGCCTCCAAGACCGGAGCCAAGCGTCAGCGCCGACCTACACTTTCTTTACCTTCGGATAGGCCAGGTTATTCCCGACCGCCGGCACTCTATCTAGCTAGGCCCCCGTCAACACCCCCTCCCCCCCCCCAACCACAAGTCGCTTCCTCGTTCTGGATTTACAGAGCACGCGTTACCAAGGGCGTATCCAAATGTGTGTGAGAGTGGTAAGATGAGTCTTTCTTCTGCTCAAGTGTCAGATGAGGGCGGCAGCCATTTCAAGAGCAAGACTGGGAAGATGAAATCGCGTCACGTACGTTACGAGCACAACTCAATCTAGGATATCAGGTGTCTGCACTTAATTACATGCAGGTTAATTCCCCACACAGGCGACCAGCGTGCGTTTATCTCAACACAACAGCCAGCCGTCAATGTTCATCTCCGTGAGTGTGAACTACAGCGTTCTAAGTGGAGAGGGTCGACCTCACTGGACCAGGTGTACCCCATCACGCCTGGGTCTCGCTGCCCAGCACGGCAAGACGCTGTGCCGACAGCACAACACAGAATACGACACCCGATGCCCCAGTTGTACCCCATCGAACCTGGATCTCGCTGCCCAGCACGGCAAGACGCGGTACTGGACACAGAACACAACGTCTGTTGCCCCAGAGATAACAGCCAGCTGTCTCGGGGAAACTGCATTTGTCTCAACCGGGTACTACCCAGAACCATCCCACGATCACCTAGAGCTCCGGACTACTTTCGCCTGACAACCCAACCCCCCCCCCCCCCGAACTAGTGTGAAATAATACTTGATAGACCCCCCCCCCACGAGTGTGAACACTAAGACTAGCGGACCCCCCCCCCCCCCCCCAACTGACTCCCGTTCAAGAAGCCGAGTTTAACAGAGAAACGAAATTCATCAACACAAGGACGGCGACGCCCATGGCGGACCAACATCGGGCTGCAGAAACCAGCCAACTCGAATATTCTGCGCTTTTGTCTCTCTCACCTACACACACACACACACACACACGAGTGTGGAAGCCAAGAGCGAAAGTGAACAAGCTGGCGGGGCTTTGTTATAAAACAAAGGTCTGGCAGATAATGGAGCCTACTGGAGCACAGGAACCTCCTTACCTAGATGTGTGTGTGTGTGTGTGTGGGTGTGTGTGTGTGTGTGTGGGTGTGGGTGTGTGTGTGTGTGTTCGTTGTTAACACAACAGTGCTACTACACACGGCAGGACATTGGTTCCACCTTGGAATGACATCTGGTAACTGTGGACGATGCTGGCGCCCACCCCAATAATCACCAGTACAAAACAAGTGGCCAGAACAAACCAACCAACGAATGGACTTTTATCTTTAAAGGGTTAGAATAGCAAAGAAGGGATATAGAGACCAGAACAAATCTCATCTGCAACCAGTCTCAACAAACAGCCAAATAGAGAAACCTGGCTGAACAAAATGGACCACAATAGTGTTTTTTTTTTTTGGTTGCCTCAATATAAAATTCAATATCTCAGTAAGCAACTGAGGGAAAATAATGAGATTTAGTATATAACCTTATCATTATGTCCACCCAACAAAAAAATTTTTTTGTTCTGGAGATTTTACAGCAGATTTCAAAGTTAGTTTATATGCGGTATATTAATTACGATTTAGAGATTACGTCCATGATTTTAACAGTATTACAGCTTCACCAAGAGACATCCCAGCAGATTTTGAAATTTTAACAAACAGCGCAAAGATTCAGAGGTGTCTCCTAATGGGGGTTCTTTCATGAAACGTGATTATATAAAAAACTATCTGACAAGGCCCAGCTTCTGGCGGGGATATATCTATCTGTCCATCCGCCCGCTTATCTATCTATCTATCTGCCTGCAGGCCGGCCGACCGACATCTATCTATCTATCTATCTATCTATCTATCTGTCGGTCTGCCTGCCCATCTGCCTGCTTATCTATCTATCTATCTATCTATCTGCCTGCTTGCTTATCTATCTACCTGCCTGCCCACCTGCCTGCTTATCTATCTATCTATCTATCTACCTGCCTACCGACCGGCCGACTGACTGACCGACATCTATCTATCTGTCTGCCTGCCTGCCTGCCGGCCGGCCGACCGACCCACCCAGTCAGCCAGCTATCCACCCACCCACCTTTCTGCCTAGGGAAAAGAAGAATTACTTTAAGAACTTAGTAATGGATAAAACAAATAGTAAGGATATATGGAAGGCAATTAACACCTTGACAAACAAGTATAACTTCCGAAATTCTTTACCATCAAATCATATTACATGCGATCAATTCAGTAAATTTTTTCAAACTGACATAGACCAGTTGAAGGCTTCAATACCTAATTCTCCTTGCAACTTATCTTTATTGTCATCGTTTTGCGAGAATATATGCTCCCGCGATATTCTTTCCGACATACCGCTAATGACAATCACTGAAGTATTCACTTACCTCAGTAACCTAAAAAACACAACCTCATCTGGGTTAGATGGAATCAGCAACCGGATTCTCCGTTGTGCTGCGCCAGTGATTTGTACATCACTAACCTATGTATATAATCAGTGTCTCACAATATTGGAGTACCGCAAGGCTCTATTCTTGGCCCTCTATTATTTGCCATATATATTAACGATCTACCTTTGCATCTTTCGTCTTCCTGCGATCTATTTGCAGATGACTGTACGGTGTACACAAACGCTGAAAACTGTATTTTACTGGAGTCGTCTTTACAACAAGAATTAAATAATGTAGTTAAGTGGAGCTATTCAAACCGTATGCAAATTAACATCACTAAAACAAAAGCAATGTTATTAACAACCAGACAAAGACTTCAAACTCTAAGCCCACACACATCACTTCAACTTCACATCGATAACATGCCAGTAGAAAGTGTAATTGAGCACAAAACATTAGGCCTAATCATTGATAGAAACCTAACCTTTAATTCCCATGTACAAGCGCTCATTAAACAAACAGCGAAAAAAGTATATCAACTCGCCAAGATTAAAAACTTCCTTGATGAGGACACAAGGAAACTATTCTATACTTCTCATATACAGACACACTTTGACTACTGCTCTACAATCCAGAAACGGGCCATGAGTCTAATTTATAGCAAACATTTATCTG
The DNA here is from genome assembly GCA_963921405.1 of Cepaea hortensis. Lineage (NCBI taxonomy): Eukaryota > Metazoa > Mollusca > Gastropoda > Stylommatophora > Helicidae > Cepaea > Cepaea hortensis. The sequence goes on from OY992895.1 coordinate 1,416,052, forward strand.
ACAATCCTAGCCTGTATAAACGCCTTCAGTTATTACCATTCCGCAAACGCCTGCTTTTCAATAAAGCTAAACTAATTCACAAAATCCTGCATCGGAATGCCCCAAATTACCTTTGGCCTTTGTTTAAATATAATGCTAGACACAGTAAACGTTTAAATATACTACACATTCCGAAGCCTAGGATTGACTTATACAAAACAAGCTTAACGTACTCTGCATCTCAGCTGTGGAACAATCTTCCACAAGAAATCAAAGACATCACCAATCCCTATTCATATAATCGCAAAATATTCGAACACTATCTCAATACGGATTACCTTCCCCCTTAATAATTGAGATAATAATAATAACAAAACCCTAGTATAACAGCCAATCACCTTTTGGTAGGCCAGTATATTCCACATGGCTAATAAGTGTCAGACCATTATCTAATATTACTGTGTCGTGTAGTTTTGATGTTTGCATTTTGCCCATGCCTTTATAATGCATATCTTTTATATTGTTACTGTTCTTTGTTAGCCTTGAATGATGTGTGAATGAAATAATGTATGAAAGAGAGTGATAGAAGGGCAGAATGTTAGACGGGCCTGCGTGCCCAATTCTTAACCCTTTGAAAATAAAAGTTTGTTCGTTCGTTCGTTCTGTCTGCGCTATTAAATATTGATAAAAGTTACCGGAAAAAACGTCAGGACCATGTGTTGAAAGAGGAAGAGGACTACTGGAGAAAGGATGGATTGATGGTTGTATGTTCGATTCTGGGCCGCGTCCATTTCAAGCGTGCATTTTTTTCGGACTCTCCCGAGGGTCATCGCTGTGGCTACGGAGTTCGTGCTTTGTGCACTGAGAAACTGAGCCATATGGGATAAAAACCCGGTGCAATGCAGCCGACCCTGTCGATTGTAAGCTACTTCTTTCATTGCACCCACTCCCATACGAATCCGGATACGCCTTTGTTTGTCATCTGAATATGCAGGTCCCCATTACAACATCAAAGGAATGTCGCTGCTTTCAATGATTTAAGTTGTTTTTGGACCTATCAAAGACATATTCCTTGGGTGGGGGTAAATATAAGACGGCTGGAAAAATTTCATAACGATGCAACAGACAGTTTTCAAAATAATTGATCGTGAATGAAGGCAAACAAATGTGGACATACTATAGGAGGTTCACACATGCACGTCCAGTTCCTGACCCCACAGACAAGGCGCAGAACATGACTTTCAAGCTTGAAACAGACACCACATGCGGCTGAATAGAGTGGAACCACTCAGCCCACATATGCTCACAAGAGTGCCTCAGCGCTGTGAGAGTTCAGTGACAGATAACTGGACTAGATCTATCACAAGGGTTCTACCTGTCCCACATGTAGATCTATCACAAGAGTTCTACCTGTCCCACATATAGATCTATCACAAGAGTTCTCTACCTGTCTCACATGTAGATCTATAACAAGAGTTCTACCAGTCCCACATGTAGATCTATCACAAGTGTTCTACCTGTCCCACATGTAGATCTATCACAAGTGTTCTACCTGTCCCACATGTAGATCTATCACAAGTGTTCTACCTGTCCCACATGTAGATCTATCACAAGTGTTCTACCTGTCCCACATGTAGATCTATCACAAGAGTTCTACCTGTCCCACATGTAGATCTATCACAAGTGTTCTACCTGTCCCACATGTAGATCTATCACAAGAGTTCTACCTGTCCCACGTATAGATCTATCACAAGAGTTCTCTACCTGTCCCACATATAGATCTATCACAAGAGTTCTCTACCTGTCTCACATGTAGATCTATCACAAGAGTTCTACCTGTCCCACATGTAGATCTATCACAAGTGTTCTACCTGTCCCACATGTAGATCTATCACAAGTGTTCTACCTGTCCCACATGTAGATCTATCACAAGTGTTCTACCTGTCCCACATGTAGATCTATCACAAGTGTTCTCTACCTGTCCCACATGTAGATCTATCACATGGGTTCTACCTGTCCCACATGTAGATCTATCACATGGGTTCTACCTGTCCCACATGTAGATCTACCACAAGAGTTCTACCTGTCCCAGAAGCAGGTCTTTCAGCAGTGGATCTTCTTGTCCAGCCAGACATTCACAAAACAGACACCCCACACAGACAAGTCTTCCAGTTATCAATGACAAAATCTGGATATGCACATGGAAGGCAGAAGGAGAAGAGAAGATATGTGGCATGTTTGTTCAACAAAACAATGGAAATATACACTAAGCAGAAAGAACAGAAACAGGAAGCAGACAGTGACACTGACATCCAACCTGGGAGACAGTGACACTGACATCCGACCTGGGAAACAGTGACACTGACATCCGACCTGGGAAACAGTGACACTGACATCCAACCTGTGAAACAGTGTAGCTTGGTTCCACAAATTCAATCAACAACCTGCAGAAGTCGTCCCAGCTCAGAGATGGCAGAGAACAGACATCTTTCTCATGGGTAGTCTATTGTTTATGTCACATCAACACAACAGTTACAGCCTTTGGCCTGACACATACACACACACACATACAGAAGACAATCACTGGCATAAACTGATGTCAATGTTGCTGAAGCTTGCTAACCAACATTCCCGCCCACCCACCCCTAAATGCCATCACTGTGTGTGTACTCAACCAACCAACTGCTCATGCCCTGTGTGTGCAGGCGGAAGGTTATCACTAAATGCATCCATGACATCTAACCCACTGAAAGTTGCATGATTCTCTCGCAGCATTGTTTCACTACTGTTGGTGTGTCAGTATACCCAGCCAACCCACATGTTTAGATTTAGTGTACACACAATCATTTATCAAATAGCAAGTAAATATGACAGTCAACAAGTCAGTGGATATCATAAGACAGTGGTGAATACTCACCCAACTCTGCATGCACCTGAAACAAACCTGTAATAACAACTGCTGGAGGGAGGGCAGGAGGGTGGGTGAAAGACGCCAAGTTATCTGTCCCCCAAGTGCAGTGGCCATGTACCTAGTGGAAGGTGTTCAACCAAACAGTGGCCATGTACCTAGTGGAAGGTGTTCAACCAAACAGTGGCCATGTACCTAGTGGAAGGTGTTCAACCAAACAGTGGCCATGTACCTAGTGGAAGGTGTTCAACCAAACAGTGGCCATGTACCTAGAGGAAGGTTCCAGAGCAGCCCGCCTACGACATGTGACATTCAGTGTGCACAGACAACCAGACAGAAGCTGCCCGCCCCACATACCACCTGCTCCGTCTATGCCTCAGCTAGGAGGTCAACCACTGCTGACCAACCCAGCCAGCAGCAGCCACAACAAATCCACATACATACACACTGAAATTAATCACCACACTGACTCAAAGAAGGAGCATGTGGTCATGAAGGAATGCTAGTGTGCAGAAGACCACTGTTGGACACTTACACACTCAAATATTGATCAGGCAGCTTCACAAGCAGAACTATCTCTATAATAAGTATAAGACAGGACATTCACGCCACTGAATGGTGAACAGACAGGCATCTCTGATCTAGTACTCAAGTGACACTGTCTGACAATGCTGGCTCTTGATACAATTTTGACTAGAAACTACATCCATTTGTACGAGTGCTATCAGCAATTAATGATCTGGTGAAATTACTGCCTTCTGCAAGTACGATTATGGTACATCATTGAAAAACGTACAGTAAAAAAGTACTCAATCCACAAACACCTGACATGCTCCAGGTAACCCTGACAGGACACGAGTATGTGCTTAGTGAAGACTGTTCTCTCTCAGAATGTTCACACAATGGGGTTTCAACTATTACCATATTCCATGGTTTTTCTGATGTACATGGTGATATAAGAAACACTGAGTAAAACAAATTACAGGCCTTGAGCTGCAACACAAGGACCCCTCTAACAGTGTCCCTCCTTTGTACAAGAGATGAGCTGTGACACAAGGACCCCTCTAACAGTGTCCCTCCTTTGTACAAGAGATGAGCTGTGACACAAGGACCCCTCTAACAGTGTCCCTCCTTTGTACAAGAGATGAGCTGTGACACAAGGACCCCTCTAACAGTGTCCCTCCTTGGTCTAAGAGATGAGCTGTGACACAAGGTCCCCCACCCAAACAGTGTCCCTCCTTGGTCTAAGAGATGAGCTGTGACACAAGGTCCCCCCCACCCAAACAGTGTCCCTCCTTGGTCTAAGAGATGAGCTGTGACACAAGGTCCCCCACCCAAACAGTGTCTCCCTCCTTGGTCTAAGAGATGAGCTGTGACACAAGGTCCCCCACCCAAACAGTGTCTCCCTCCTTGGTCTAAGAGATGAGCTGTGACACAAGGTCCCCCACCCAAACAGTGTCTCCCTCCTTGGTCTAAGAGATGAGCTGTGACACAAGGTCCCCCACCCAAACAGTGTCTCCCTCCTTGGTCTAAGAGATGAGCTGTGACACAAGGTCCCCCACCCAAACAGTGTCTCCCTCCTTGGTCTAAGAGATGAGCTGTGACACAAGGTCCCCCACCCAAACAGTGTCTCCCTCCTTGGTACAAGAGATGAGCTGTGACACAAGGACCCCTCAAACAGTGTCTCCCTCCTTGGTACAAGAGATGAGCTGTGACACAAGGTCCCCCCCACCCAAACAGTGTCTCCCTCCTTGGTCTAAGAGATGAGCTGTGACACAAGGTCCCCCACCCAAACAGTGTCTCCCTCCTTGGTCTAAGAGATGAGCTGTGACACAAGGTCCCCCACCCAAACAGTGTCTCCCTCCTTGGTACAAAGGTACATGAGCCCCCAAGGCAGCTCAGTCTAGGAACTTGCAGAAGCAGTACACCCCCAACATGGCCTGCACTACATTGTAGTAGGAATTAGTGGAATTTTACACATGGGTCAAACTGGGACGCGGGGCATCTCACAAAAAGTGCAGCTAGCACCCACAAACGCTGACAGTGATAACTCACCCGCTTGGAAGAATACGTGTGTCGGTGATGGCGTCGTCGCCTGTGGCGTCGCCTACTCCCTGAGTGTCGCTGTTGGGCGCTAGCATCTGTGTTGACTGTTGATTCTGTGTTGCGGTAGTGGTCTCGGTGGATCTGCTGATGGCTGCCTGCGATTGTCCCACTGCTAGCATTGTAGGATGGTGAATGGTGTTCATACTGTCGCCTATTTCGTGCCCGCCTGTCATTACTGCAAATACCACAGGAGATATAACTTCAATACTAAAAGGTGCAAATTCAATGCCACAAAGTCTATTCTAAGCAAATAACAAAACTGTCAAGTTTCTCAGTCAGTCTAGCCATGATAATTCTATTGTCCCAGCTTCTCACATCAGTCTATCAGTGATGATTCTATTGTCCCAGCTTCTCACATCAGTCTATCAGTGATGATTCTATTCTAGTTTCTCATGTCTATCAGTGATGATTCTATTGTCCCAGCTTCTCACATCAGTCTATCAGTGATGATTCTATTGTCCCAGCTTCTCACATCAGTCTATCAGTGATGATTCTATTGTCCCAGCTTCTCACATCAGTCTATCAGTGATGATTCTATTGTCCCAGCTTCTCACATCAGTCTATCAGTGATGATTCTATTCTAGTTTCTCACGTCTATCAGTGATGATTCTATTGTCCCAGCTTCTCACATCAGTCTATCAGTGATGATTCTATTGTCCCAGCTTCTCACATCAGTCTATCAGTGATGATTCTATTGTCCCAGCTTCTCACATCAGTCTATCAGTGATGATTCTATTGTCCCAGCTTCTCACATCAGTCTATCAGTGATGATTCTATTGTCCCAGCTTCTCACATCAGTCTATCAGTGATGATTCTATTGTCCCAGCTTCTCACATCAGTCTATCAGTGATGATTCTATTGTCCCAGCTTCTCACATCAGTCTATCAGTGATGATTCTATTGTCCCAGCTTCTCACATCAGTCTATCAGTGATGATTCTATTGTCCCAGCTTCTCACATCAGTCTATCAGTGATGATTCTATTGTCCCAGCTTCTCACATCAGTCTATCAGTGATGATTCTATTGTCCCAGCTTCTCACATCAGTCTATCAGTGATGATTCTATTGTCCCAGCTTCTCACATCAGTCTATCAGTGATGATTCTATTGTCCCAGCTTCTCACATCAGTCTATCAGTGATGATTATTTTGTCCCAGCTTCTCACATCAGTCTATCAGTGATGATTCTATTGTCCCAGCTTCTCACATCAGTCTATCAGTGATGATTCTATTGTCCCAGCTTCTCACATCAGTCTATCAGTGATGATTCTTCTTCTTCTTCTTCGTTCATCCGGAGTTTTTTTCCGGACGTGATTGCGTTGTGCCTGTCCACAGCAGAGCTGCGTTCTTGCGCCGTTAGGCCGACACATCCGACTTCTGCGGGCATTTGTTGACCGGGTTAACCTTCCCGGGGAGTGATGATTCTATTGTCCCAGCTTCTCACATCAGTCTATCAGTGATGATTCTATTGTCCCAGCTTCTCACATCAGTCTATCAGTGATGATTCTATTGTCCCAGCTTCTCACATCAGTCTATCAGTGATGATTCTATTCTAGTTTCTCACGTCTATCAGTGATGATTCTATTGTACCAGCTTCTCACATCAGTCTATCAGTAATGATTCTATTGTCCCAGCTTCTCACATCAGTCTATCAGTGATGATTCTATTGTCCCAGCTTCTCGCATCAGTCTATCAGTGATGATTCTATTGTCCCAGCTTCTCACATCAGTCTATCAGTGATGATTCTATTGTCCCAGCTTCTCACATCAGTCTATCAGTGATGATTCTATTGTCCCAGCTTCTCACCTCAGTCTATCAGTGATGATTCTATTGTCCCAGCTTCTCACATCAGTCTATCAGTGATGATTCTATTCTAGTTTCTCACGTCTATCAGTGATGATTCTATTGTACCAGCTTCTCACATCAGTCTATCAGTAATGATTCTATTGTACCAGTTTCTCACATCAGTCTATCAGTGATGATTCTATTGTACCAGTTTCTCACATCAGTCTATCAGTGATGATTCTATTGTACCAGCTTCTCACATCAGTCTATCAGTGATGATTCTATTGTCCCAGCTTCTCACATCAGTCTATCAGTGATGATTCTATTGTACCAGTTTCTCACATGTCTATCAGTGATGATTCTATTGTACCAGCTTCTCACATCATTCTATCAGCGATGATTCTATTGTACCAGTTTCTCACATCAGTCTATCAGTGATGATTCTATTCTAGTTTCTCACGTCTATCAGTGATGATTCTATTGTCCCAGCTTCTCACATCAGTCTATCAGTGATGATTCTATTGTCCCAGCTTCTCACATCAGTCTATCAGTGATGATTCTATTGTCCCAGCTTCTCACATCAGTCTATCAGTGATGATTCTTCTTCTTCTTCTTCGTTCATCCGGAGTTTTTTTCCGGACGTGATTGCGTTGTGCCTGTCCACAGCAGAGCTGCGTTCTTGCGCCGTTAGGCCGACACATCCGACTTCTGCGGGCATTTGTTGACCGGGTTAACCTTCCCGGGGAGTGATGATTCTATTGTCCCAGCTTCTCACATCAGTCTATCAGTGATGATTCTATTGTCCCAGCTTCTCACATCAGTCTATCAGTGATGATTCTATTGTCCCAGCTTCTCACATCAGTCTATCAGTGATGATTCTATTCTAGTTTCTCACGTCTATCAGTGATGATTCTATTGTACCAGCTTCTCACATCAGTCTATCAGTAATGATTCTATTGTCCCAGCTTCTCACATCAGTCTATCAGTGATGATTCTATTGTCCCAGCTTCTCGCATCAGTCTATCAGTGATGATTCTATTGTCCCAGCTTCTCACATCAGTCTATCAGTGATGATTCTATTGTCCCAGCTTCTCACATCAGTCTATCAGTGATGATTCTATTGTCCCAGCTTCTCACCTCAGTCTATCAGTGATGATTCTATTGTCCCAGCTTCTCACATCAGTCTATCAGTGATGATTCTATTCTAGTTTCTCACGTCTATCAGTGATGATTCTATTGTACCAGCTTCTCACATCAGTCTATCAGTAATGATTCTATTGTACCAGTTTCTCACATCAGTCTATCAGTGATGATTCTATTGTACCAGTTTCTCACATCAGTCTATCAGTGATGATTCTATTGTACCAGCTTCTCACATCAGTCTATCAGTGATGATTCTATTGTCCCAGCTTCTCACATCAGTCTATCAGTGATGATTCTATTGTACCAGTTTCTCACATGTCTATCAGTGATGATTCTATTGTACCAGCTTCTCACATCATTCTATCAGCGATGATTCTATTGTACCAGTTTCTCACATCAGTCTATCAGTGATGATTCTATTCTAGTTTCTCACGTCTATCAGTGATGATTCTATTGTCCCAGCTTCTCACATCAGTCTATCAGTGATGATTCTATTGTACCAGTTTCTCACATGTCTATCAGTGATGATTCTATTGTACCAGCTTCTCACATCAGTCTATCAGTGATGATTCTATTGTCCCAGCTTCTCACATCAGTCTATCAGTGATGATTCTATTCTAGTTTCTCACATCAGTCTATCAGTGATGATTCTATTGTCCCAGCTTCTCACATCAGTCTATCAGTGATGATTCTATTGTCCCAGCTTCTCACATCAGTCTATCAGTGATGATTCTATTGTCCCAGCTTCTCACATCAGTCTATCAGTGATGATTCTATTGTCCCAGCTTCTCACATCAGTCTATCAGTGATGATTCTATTGTCCCAGCTTCTCACATCAGTCTATCAGTGATGATTCTATTGTCCCAGCTTCTCACATCAGTCTATCAGTGATGATTCTATTGTCCCAGCTTCTCACATCAGTCTATCAGTGATGATTCTATTGTCCCAGCTTCTCACATCAGTCTATCAGTGATGATTCTATTCTAGTTTCTCACGTCTATCAGTGATGATTCTATTGTCCCAGCTTCTCACATCAGTCTATCAGTGATGATTCTATTGTCCCAGCTTCTCACATCAGTCTATCAGTGATGATTCTATTGTCCCAGCTTCTCACATCAGTCTATCAGTGATGATTCTATTGTCCCAGCTTCTCACATCAGTCTATCAGTGATGATTCTATTGTCAAAGCTTCTCACATCAGTCTATCAGTGATGATTCTATTCTAGTTTCTCACGTCTATCAGTGATGATTCTATTGTCCCAGCTTCTCACATCAGTCTATCAGTGATCATTCTATTGTCCCAGCTTCTCACATCAGTCTATCAGCGATGATTCTATTGTACCAGTTTCTCACATCAGTCTATCAGTGATGATTCTATTGTACCAGTTTCTCACATCAGTCTATCAGTGATGATTCTATTGTACCAGTTTCTCACATCAGTCTATCAGTGATGATTCTATTGTCCCAGCTTCTCACATCAGTCTATCAGTGATGATTCTATTGTCCCAGCTTCTCACATCAGTCTATCAGTGATGATTCTATTGTCCCAGCTTCTCACATCAGTCTATCAGTGATGATTCTATTGTCCCAGCTTCTCACCTCAGTCTATCAGTGATGATTCTATTGTCCCAGCTTCTCACATCAGTCTATCAGTGATGATTCTATTCTAGTTTCTCACGTCTATCAGTGATGATTCTATTGTACCAGCTTCTCACATCAGTCTATCAGTAATGATTCTATTGTACCAGTTTCTCACATCAGTCTATCAGTGATGATTCTATTGTACCAGTTTCTCACATCAGTCTATCAGTGATGATTCTATTGTACCAGCTTCTCACATCAGTCTATCAGTGATGATTCTATTGTCCCAGCTTCTCACATCAGTCTATCAGTGATGATTCTATTGTACCAGTTTCTCACATGTCTATCAGTGATGATTCTATTGTACCAGCTTCTCACATCATTCTATCAGCGATGATTCTATTGTACCAGTTTCTCACATCAGTCTATCAGTGATGATTCTATTCTAGTTTCTCACGTCTATCAGTGATGATTCTATTGTCCCAGCTTCTCACATCAGTCTATCAGTGATGATTCTATTGTCCCAGCTTCTCACATCAGTCTATCAGTGATGATTCTATTGTCCCAGCTTCTCACATCAGTCTATCAGTGATGATTCTTCTTCTTCTTCTTCGTTCATCCGGAGTTTTTTTCCGGACGTGATTGCGTTGTGCCTGTCCACAGCAGAGCTGCGTTCTTGCGCCGTTAGGCCGACACATCCGACTTCTGCGGGCATTTGTTGACCGGGTTAACCTTCCCGGGGAGTGATGATTCTATTGTCCCAGCTTCTCACATCAGTCTATCAGTGATGATTCTATTGTCCCAGCTTCTCACATCAGTCTATCAGTGATGATTCTATTGTCCCAGCTTCTCACATCAGTCTATCAGTGATGATTCTATTCTAGTTTCTCACGTCTATCAGTGATGATTCTATTGTACCAGCTTCTCACATCAGTCTATCAGTAATGATTCTATTGTCCCAGCTTCTCACATCAGTCTATCAGTGATGATTCTATTGTCCCAGCTTCTCGCATCAGTCTATCAGTGATGATTCTATTGTCCCAGCTTCTCACATCAGTCTATCAGTGATGATTCTATTGTCCCAGCTTCTCACATCAGTCTATCAGTGATGATTCTATTGTCCCAGCTTCTCACCTCAGTCTATCAGTGATGATTCTATTGTCCCAGCTTCTCACATCAGTCTATCAGTGATGATTCTATTCTAGTTTCTCACGTCTATCAGTGATGATTCTATTGTACCAGCTTCTCACATCAGTCTATCAGTAATGATTCTATTGTACCAGTTTCTCACATCAGTCTATCAGTGATGATTCTATTGTACCAGTTTCTCACATCAGTCTATCAGTGATGATTCTATTGTACCAGCTTCTCACATCAGTCTATCAGTGATGATTCTATTGTCCCAGCTTCTCACATCAGTCTATCAGTGATGATTCTATTGTACCAGTTTCTCACATGTCTATCAGTGATGATTCTATTGTACCAGCTTCTCACATCATTCTATCAGCGATGATTCTATTGTACCAGTTTCTCACATCAGTCTATCAGTGATGATTCTATTCTAGTTTCTCACGTCTATCAGTGATGATTCTATTGTCCCAGCTTCTCACATCAGTCTATCAGTGATGATTCTATTGTACCAGTTTCTCACATGTCTATCAGTGATGATTCTATTGTACCAGCTTCTCACATCAGTCTATCAGTGATGATTCTATTGTCCCAGCTTCTCACATCAGTCTATCAGTGATGATTCTATTCTAGTTTCTCACATCAGTCTATCAGTGATGATTCTATTGTCCCAGCTTCTCACATCAGTCTATCAGTGATGATTCTATTGTCCCAGCTTCTCACATCAGTCTATCAGTGATGATTCTATTGTCCCAGCTTCTCACATCAGTCTATCAGTGATGATTCTATTGTCCCAGCTTCTCACATCAGTCTATCAGTGATGATTCTATTGTCCCAGCTTCTCACATCAGTCTATCAGTGATGATTCTATTGTCCCAGCTTCTCACATCAGTCTATCAGTGATGATTCTATTGTCCCAGCTTCTCACATCAGTCTATCAGTGATGATTCTATTGTCCCAGCTTCTCACATCAGTCTATCAGTGATGATTCTATTCTAGTTTCTCACGTCTATCAGTGATGATTCTATTGTCCCAGCTTCTCACATCAGTCTATCAGTGATGATTCTATTGTCCCAGCTTCTCACATCAGTCTATCAGTGATGATTCTATTGTCCCAGCTTCTCACATCAGTCTATCAGTGATGATTCTATTGTCCCAGCTTCTCACATCAGTCTATCAGTGATGATTCTATTGTCAAAGCTTCTCACATCAGTCTATCAGTGATGATTCTATTCTAGTTTCTCACGTCTATCAGTGATGATTCTATTGTCCCAGCTTCTCACATCAGTCTATCAGTGATCATTCTATTGTCCCAGCTTCTCACATCAGTCTATCAGCGATGATTCTATTGTACCAGTTTCTCACATCAGTCTATCAGTGATGATTCTATTGTACCAGTTTCTCACATCAGTCTATCAGTGATGATTCTATTGTACCAGTTTCTCACATCAGTCTATCAGTGATGATTCTATTGTACCAGTTTCTCACATGTCTATCAGTGATGATTCTATTGTACCAGTTTCTCACATCAGTCTATCAGTGATGATTCTATTGTACCAGTTTCTCACATCAGTCTATCAGTGATGATTCTATTGTACCAGTTTCTCACATCAGTCTATCAGTGATGATTCTATTGTACCAGTTTCTCACATCAGTCTATCAGTGATGATTCTATTGTACCAGTTTCTCACATGTCTATCAGCCATGATTCTATTCTAGTTTCTCACGTCTATCAGTGATGATTCTATTGTACCAGTTTCTCACATCAGTCTATCAGTGATGATTCTATTGTACCAGTTTCTCACATCAGTCTATCAGTGATGATTCTATTGTACCAGTTTCTCACATCAGTCTATCAGTGATGATTCTATTGTACCAGTTTCTCACATCAGTCTATCAGTGATGATTATATTGTAGCAGTTTCTCACATCAGTCTATCAGTGATGATTATATTGTACCAGTTTCTCACATCAGTCTAGCAGTGATGATTGTTTTTCTTCTTCTTCTGCGCTCATCCGGAGTTTTTTTCGGACGTGATTGCATTGTGACTGTTTTGCGCCATTATGCTGACACACCCAGCTTCTGTGGGTATTTGTTGACAAAGTTAACCTTCCCAGGCGTTTCGAAGGCCATTCCACTCTCACTCTGATGTTTTTGTGTTGTGCCTGTTTATTTGCACCTTAAGGCCGATACATCAGACTTCTGCAGGTTTTGTTGACAGAGTTATGCTTCCAGGGTGTTTCGAGGGACATTCGACTCTCACTGTTGTGTCATCTACTTCCCAGCTGGTCAAGTTAAAACGACTGAAGATATCCCGGTCAACCCTCAACAGAAGGCAGGGGCAGACCATGGACATTCCGTCATATAAGGAGGCATCCATAATTGCAGAGCCGACACATAGCGCTCTGATACTGGGCTCACCCAAGGAATCGTCACGTCCTGCACATGGCTGCTTAGCCTCACCTCCGTATATTGAGCCTCCTGTTCACCACAGGCTGCTCCTCCGAAGACCAGGAGGGACCTGTATGCAGATGACATCCACACAGCAAGCGTTCCCCTGGGACGCTTTTTCCACCTTTGGTAATGCTCATGAGGTAGGCTGCAGATGCTGCCGGCTCAGCATCTCACCTCCATGCAGCAAGGCGTGAGTTACAACCAGGCCCTCACATCCAGGGGATATTGACTTAGAGGCATTCAGCCTTATCCCTCAGCTGAAAGCCGTAGAACAAGTGTCTGGACCAAGCATGTAGCAGGCTCAACATCTCACCTCCATGCAGCAGAGAGTAACGGCCAGGCACTCATATCTGGGGAATATTGATTAAGGTGTTCAGCCATATCCCTCAGCTGAAAGCCGCAGCACAAGTGTCTGGACCAAGCAAACTTAATGAGCCATTCACGGTTTCACCGTGAGACAGTGTGAACTTATGCATAGCTTAATCTTTGAGACAAGCATATGACTACTGGCAGGATCAACCAGATATCTATTGCACAGACAGACTATCACACACACACACAGGCCTAGAGTATCAATCACTCAGCGCGCTCCCTTGGTATCCGGTGATACATGCAAAGCCACTGGATGCCGACCGACGAGCTATCAAGCTACGCCAGGCAGGACTGACCGAAAAGCTATGCCAGCTTACTGAATGGAGGCCCGCTACTCATCGAAAGAGAGTCTGCGATTATCGAGACCTGGTCAAACGATCGTACAAATATTGCTCTTTCGCATGCTCAAAACGCGACTCCGACTTCGCGCTGCGGTCACACTCTCAAAACGCCTGCCCCACTAACTTGCGTTGGCTGGGAAGTTCCCGATTGGGTGCACCTCACACATGCATCCGATACGACGACGGCCAGACACGTGATGATTCTATTGTACCAGTCTCTAACATAGTCTAGCAGTGCTATTCTACTACACTAAACAGTTTCTCGTGTCAGTCTGGCTGATTCTATTGTGCGGAACAAATTCAAATCAGATCTTGAATTATGATCACTGTCAAATATATTTTTTTAAAGTATCTGGCAAATTAACCTTCCAAGTACAGATGAATAACACACACATCAACCTTCCAATTACAGAACATTCATCCTTGACTTGGAGATGTAAATTACAAGTACCTCTCAAGTCGAAGTGGGTTCACCTCCTGGCAAAGGACACTGTTAATAGGGAAAGCTAATCCACACACAAAATTCACTCCATCACTACCATAAATAGTGTGTCTGGACTACGCTTGAGTTCAAAGCGAGCACACACAAAAAAAAACACAGAACATTCACACACATTCCAATTACAGATCATTAACTCACACCAACTTTCCAATTACAGATCATTCAGACACGCCAACCTTCCAATTACAGATCATTCAGACATGCCAACCTTCCAATTACAGATCATTCACACACATCAACCTTCCAATTACAGATCATTCAGACATGCCAACCTTCCAATTACAGATCATTCACACACATCAACCTTCCAATTACAGATCATTCACACACACCACCCTTCCAATTACAGATCATTCACACACATCAACCTTCCAATTACAGATCATTCACACGCATCAATATAACCAGCTGTACAGCAGCCAGGTGGACATGAAGACATGCACACAGCAGTGGCCATTACCTTCTTGATCTGTGATGTGGGCTGTCAAAGTAGTCAATCTGATTATCATGATGCCTTTTGTGGCGTTTGAAGTCATCTTCCCGATATTCACTCTCATTGCTGTATGAGCGTTTTCGGCGTAGTCGTGGCATCTGGAAACAATATTGTACCACAATATTATGTGTCTTACATGGCAGATGTCAATAGTATCTAGAGCCCAATGTAACTGGCTCCAGACAAAATGTAATGTATATATAGCACAAGCATATTAAGAAGCTTTTATACATTAACCAAACAGCAGCAATTAAAATGGGAAATTATAAACACATAAAGTTGGGAGTAAGACAGGGATGTGTTTTGTCACCGGATCTCTTCTCCCTCTATAGCGAAGTAATAATGAGAGAGATCAAAGAAAAGCCAGGAATAATATTTGAAGGTTATAATATAAATAATATATGCTATGCAGATGACCCAGTATTGATAGCGGATAATGCAACATATCTACAACAATTGTTGGACATTGTAGTAACAGAGAGTGCAAAGAAATGACTACTTGAATATCAAGAAAACAGTAACAATGGTGATATCAAAGAAACAGGTGACACCCAAATGTGAAATAGAGATAGAAGGGAAAATCCTTCACCAAGTGGATAGTTTTAAATATCTAGGGACATTTATAACATTGGATGGAAGATGCACAACAGAGATTAAGAGCAGAATAAGGCAAGCAAAGACTGCTTTTCAGAAAATGAAGGATATCTTATGCAATAATTCGCTATCATTGAATGTAAGAGAGTGCCAAGATGCTATATAGAACCTGTTTTGCTGTATGAAAGTGAATCTTGGAATATAAATGAACAAATTAGGAAGAGACTGGAAGCTACAGAGATGTGGTTCCTTGGACGAATGTTGTGAATTCCTTGGACTGCCAAAGTAACTAACAACGAATGCCTTAAAGAGGCTGACGAAACTAGAACATTATATACAACAATAAGAAAGAGACAAACAGCTTTTTTTGATCATGTGATGAGAAGAGAGGCGCTGGAGAACATCGTGACAACTGGAAAGATCGAGGGGAAGTGAGGCAGAGGCAGAACATGAGAAATGCTGAATGGATTGCGACAGTGGCATGGAGGAATATCAACGGAAGAGTTGATCCAGAAAACCAAAGACTGAGATCTGTGGAGAGTCATGAACGCCTACGCCAGTCGACACAGCACTTTATGATGATCTGCATGCTCATGATACATAACTAAACAGCTCAAATATAGTAGAGTCCAATAAACTGTTTATTAAGAAAATTGTATAGTAAGCAGAAACAAAAATAAAGCAATGATTGACAGAAATAATGATGGATGGGAAAAAACATGCTACGTAAGGACAATTGTGACTACATAAAGAAATTTTTAAAAGGAGCTATGGAAACTGAACAAAGTCAAAGAAATACATTGCGTGTGCTAACAGAATAATCAGTGGATATGACACACCAAAGAAGGCAACAGCGTTTACATTGCTGATCCCAACTCACTCGGCAGACTTCCAACTTCAGTGCCCCGCTTTCAGGCAATTGTTTGTTGTGACATACAAGATATTGATGACATACAAGTGCCAGGTTTGTGTGGGTGTAGGAAATTGTCACAAATACTATGCTTCGGTCTCCACTGAGATATTCATACAGGCTGCCTGCACTATTTAATTGTACTCAGTACTCCAGAGTGATGATGTGATGTGGCTTTCACGGGTGTCTCCATCTGTAAATATGTGCCTCCGCTGATGGGACGGGGTACTTTCATATTTCACTTATGACTAAATATGCTTCCTCTCTGCACCTGGACTCATTCTGATGCCTTCTCAGCTGGTTTGCAGCCAACCAGCGCAGGGCTGGAGAAATCTGCTTGTGTGGGGGGACAACCAAGGCTGGGGGAATCTGCTGTGTGGGTACACAACCAAGGCAGGGGGAATCTGCTGTGTGGGGACACAACCAAGGCTGGGGGAATCTGCTGTGTGGGGACACAACCAAGGCTGGGGGAATCTACTGTATGTGGACATATCTAGCAGACAGTTTCATCGTGCCACTACCTAAACTGAAAACTAAAGTTGATATATGGCGTCACCCCCAGCCTGTTCCATTGTGTCACCAAAATGGCCGCCGTAAAATACATTCATGTTTACGTCATGCATTCATTCAAATATCATGTGGCAATAGGTTAAGCAGAAAAGGTTAGCCTAATATTCTGTGCACTGTGGTTGGTTGAAATCATCATCACCTTTTAAATCGGAGTGACTATTCGCAATAGAATTGCGAATAGAAAAAAATTATATTCGCAATGGAAGTAAGTCACATGATTATTCCTATGCATGTTTCCATATTACAATATTTTGTTGATCCGTTAACGTGTCCTCAGTAGCATAGTGGTTAGTGTCTCCGCCTGGTACACGGGAGCTCGAGGATCGATTTCCCGCCAGGGAGGCAACATTTTTTTTTTCATTTTCAGGAATTAGGTGACACCAATGCTAGTCTGATGATTTCGCTTTAGGCATATGTTTTCTGCGGATTTTGTGTATTAGGTGTTGTTTGTCTTGCTGCACAAGAAGCTGCGCACTTGTCTTTCTGTTCTTATCTGTCCTCTACTTTTGTTGTCTTGGTAAAGGCGCTTAGCCATCCGAACACGAGTTCTCTTCTCTCTCTCTCTCTCTCTAAGTCTCGATCTCCCACCTCTCTTTCTTGTCTTTACCACTCTTTAATGTCTTTCAATACATCTTTCTCAAATCTCTGTCTCTCACACTATCTTCGTTATCTATCTCTCCCCTCTCTCTTTTCCACCTGCTTCATTATATTCCAGGTTTTCCTGCACTTTATATGCGTAGCATTTCCTTATCCTTGCTTATTTATTAATTCATGAGGCTAGTCAGTCGAAAGCCTGGTGTTTGAATTGCTTAATCATGTTTCTCTGAGGCGAAGCATATTATTGGAGGCCATAGAAAGTGTCAAATTAAGAGAATCATCACTGCTGCGATATTATCAGGACATAAATAGTAGGACTGTAACGTAAAAAAAAACATAGATGCCTAGTAACAGTAAGTGTACAGAAACGAAAGTTGACAATTCTTTAACTCGCCTGGGGTCAGAATTATTTGTAGGGATCGTTATTTGTATTGGGGATATCTGTTCTGAAAAATTATTCTTGATATTTAAACAGGACTAACGTAATGTAAAAATAAAACAGGATGCCAAAAGAACGGACAGAAATAAGAAGAGTGATTCATTAAAAAATATGGAGAATTCGGCAGAATTAAACTCGCAACAGTGAACATTCCTATTTAAATTAACCACCTTCTTTCTTAATGGCGCAAAGTAAAATTGACTAGTGAGCAGACACTGTGACATGTTTGTTACTTCCCACAATTCGATTGCGAATATTTTTCTCTATTGGCAATTCTATTGTGAATAGTCACTTCATTTTAAAATACATTGAATTACTTGGCAAAAGTAAGTAAATTTATGTTCTAGAGCTTGTTTATTTAATATAAGATATTTTTTAATGGATATTCAAATTCAGAACCCATTTTTACATATATTTGGAGAGTTTCTTCACTTACATCCCGTTATATGTTGTAAGAAAAATATATTTCTACAAGGTCTTTGTGAATGGAACTCCAAGATGGCGGTTGCCGGCAACGGAAAGTTTTAACGTTCAAATGTGCAATTTAAACTACTAAAGTTAAAGAAAATACAAGTTTAAAGATCGAAGTGTCTATTCGCAACCAAGTTGCGAATAAACAAAGTCTCTATTCGCAACCAAAGGCTAGTCACATGACGTACGTCATCGGGACATGTGTTTCACTATATTATATGTTTGTGTTTAACTTTCGTTGTGGCCCCAGTAGCATAGCGGTAAATATCTCCACCTGTAACGCAGGAGACCATGGTTTGATTCCCCGCCGGCGAATTTTTTTTTTCTTTCCATTTTTCAGAAATTAATTAAGTGAAAGCAACAAGATAACTATGTACATAGACAGTTATTCGACATTTTGACAAAATTAGCTAACTTACTGGTAACTGATAGTAATTATTTATCCAGTAAACCAGTAGGAAACTGGAGGAAAGGCGCTAGAGCTTCAATTAACCTTCACGACGCCTAACGGCAGAAGTGGAAGGCAACAACAACAACAACTTCCGGAATAAATGCCGTGGTTGATTGTGATGTCCTGTAAAAGACATCCAATTAACTGTACCTTCTGAAACAAACATGAATAGTCGTCGGGTCTGTAGTGAAGGGGTTATGAATGCATTTCGTAATCCTGCATTCCGCGTTCGAAACCTAGCTGCAGCGATTTGGAAGCAGACCGCCTTGCGTTGGTGTTCATACAAAGGTATGAGTGTCGGTAGTTCAGAAATAAATGGCAAACTACTGAACGTAAACATGCCCGGAAATTTAAAAAAACACTGTTTTGTTGATTTGCCAAACCAAGCCATACATCACAGTGTCAGGATTAATTCACGGAACTATCAGATATATCATGAGAGGTTTCTGATTTTCTGAATTCATATCTGAATTTGTTGTTGTTTGTTCGTTCGCTTTTAACGCAAGCGTAGCCAATAAACGTGCTACTACTAATAGCTGCCACTACTGGGGAGTGCACTGGACTGATCTGTGCATGTGGATTATTTTTCCTATTACCATTGTCCCTCACCATCAGGTAAACCCACTCAGACTTCAGGCAGGGGCAGACTTGGGCATTCCCCACACATGGCTGCTTAATTGTATAAGCTTTTACATTGGTTTGTTAGATGTGTACACACTCCATATTGTTTAAGGAGTTTGTTTGTATCTACTCTACAGCTTGTTTGTATCTACTCTTGGTTGCGAATAGAGACTTCGTTTATTCGCAACTTGGTTGCGAATAAACTCTCCCTTTAAAGATTATTAATAAATTATTTGTATACTTGTACTATTATTTTTTTTATTTAACATGACGGAACATATGGATGAAGTCGGATTTAATATCCATTAGTCGCCTGTCTGAGACAATCATGTTGGACCAGAAGTGGCGATAATTAAAAACAATGGACCCAATTTTTCCAGTGTAAAAGTATGAATAGTATGGTGAAATCTATCGAGATTTTGACACTCAGATGTGAATATATTCGCCCAGAATTGACATCCAAGCATAATTGAGGTACAATTAGATTGTGTTTTTCAAGGCCTTTCTATCTGTTGTGGTCTCATTAGTAAATACTCAAATTTAAAATCGTGATGGGACACTCTACACTAGAACTGGGGGAATCTACTGTGTGGGGACACAACCAAGGCTGGGGGAATCTACTGAGTGGGGACACAACCAAGGCTGGGGGAATCTACTGTGTGGGGACACAACCAAGGCTGGGGGAATCTACTGTGTGGGGACACAACGAAGGCTGGGGGAATCTACTGTGTGGGGACACAACCAAGGCTGGGGGAATCTACTGTGTGGGGACACAACCAAGGCTGGGGGAATCTACTGTGTGGGGACACAACGAAGGCTGGGGGAATCTACTGTGTGGGGACACAACCAAGGCTGGGGGAATCTACTGTGTGGGGACACAACCAGGGCTGGGGGAATCTACTGTGTGGTAACAAAACTTGGGGGAATCTACTGTGTGGGGGAACCACCTGTGTCCAAGCAATTTCTTAAATTTTGAAGAATGTCAGTCTGCACATAAAACTTCAACAGAACTCAAGTTTCATTAGTTATGTATAAAAATCCTCTGAATTATTGAAATGGGATGTTTCAGTTTGACAATTACAGTTCAATATTATTATGTTACGTCAGAAAGAAAAGAGCAATATCAATCAGCGCCAGTGAACTACAGAAAGAATACAACAAGGAGGCAAATGTTTCCTCCACGTAACCTGTGCCTCCCAGGCTGTGCACGAGTGAAGATCTGCTGGCAATGATAATATATGATAATTTATAATTATATGGGAATAAAGAGGCAGCCCTTTAAACACGACACTCAACACGGTGTCATTACACAAACCCAGCAGTCCAGCCTTCATACTCTCATTCCTTAAACTTGCCTCAGACAGTTAAACAAGAGCCTTAGAAAAATAACTTCATTTAATATACAAACAAACAATGGCAACCTCAAATGGCACCATCATGGCTCGCCCACACGGCTTTTTCAAATTTATCAAATTGGGGCACGCTGAATTACTGAGTCTAAACACAATATCAATATTATATATTTCATGTTTAAACATTACTAACATCTGTGTGAAAGTTGTCTTCACTAACGTAGTTTCCAGCTGTGTAGAAAGTCAGATATATCAGTGAAATAATGGCTGGCCTATCCTCCTGGTGACACCGACCAATAACTTCACAAGATGGCGGATACAGAACCTTGAGACGGTTCAACCTTACGTACTCATTGCACGAATAATTTCGCCAGACAAGGTAGGTATAAACGGTATTTTACATGCCAATTGATTCAAACATACACGACGACATATACATACATTGTTTAGATGAGTTTGGTTGGTTTTCTCCCACAGAAAGTCCAGATTGATGTGCCGGCGGCAACTCGACAAGATCGATGTCAGCACTTCCATAAGCCGTGATCACGACGGGAATGATTGGTGGAAATGTCTTGACGTCACTTCCTGTTTGGGGTTCACTTCTGCTCTGTGACCTATAAACCACGTTTCATCATCATCATGTGCCATCGTGTGCATTCGCACTGCGAGCGCTAACAAGTCAAGTCGCATTATTCTGTCAAGAAGCCTGATCAGCGGGAAAATGTCACGTGGAAAATCCAACAAGAAACACGCTGTTGCCAAGATGTGCAGCGTGGGAGCCGACAACAAGAAGAAGAACGTTGAGAGCCCACCTGCTAGCTGCATCAAAGAGCCTGATACCACAGCTATATCTGAAGCTACAACGAGGGAGAAGATTGACAGCCCAACACAGTCAAGAATCAAGACAGCAGAGAAGAAGGAGGAGAAAGACACCAGAGTCGGAAACACCGACTCAAAAACAGTCCGATGGGTTGTCAAGCGGATTCCGGTGGAGCTGACAGATGAAGAAATCCTGAAGCAGCTACGTGAAGAGAATCTTCACATCCGAGTCTTGAAGGCGGAGCGGCTTCTCACTTACTCCAAGATACCTACAACCCTGGCAGTGGTGACATCGGAGGGCAGCGAAATGCCGACCACAGCATCACTAAACAAGAGACTGCAGCAACCAGAGAGATTCATACCAAGAATCACGCAATGTTCAAAATGCCAGAGGGCCGGCCACAGCAGAGCAACGTGTCGCAGTAAGACGGAAATCTGTCGATACTGCGCCGATCACCACGCCTTCAAGGAGTGTCCGCTGGCCAAGCTGGACACGGACTTCCGAGCTCCTAACAACAGAAGAAAGTGCGCCAACTGTCTGGGCAAACACGGAGCAAGATACCTGGGCTGTCCGTACCTGCAGAGACACAGAGACGTCTTAAAGATCGCCATCATCACAAAGACACCATTCAAGGAAGCAATGCAGAGGGGCGAGACAGCCACGGGTATAGCACAAGCTGAAAGAGATCAACTTCAAAAGCAAATAGACGAGTTGAAGAAACAAGTCAAGTCATTGCTGACGCCTAATCCGACCAGCGACAACGAGAATCTACTGGCGGAAATAAAGGAGTTCCATGAAAACATCAAGCGAGAAGTGGAACAGATGACCGCATTGAAGCAGGAAAACGAAGAAATGCTACGCACTATAAAAGTGGAGAGAGAGCGACTAAGAGCTGAAATGAAATCAACTCAACACAAATCAACAGAAGTCAGGCAAATGACCACAAAGAAACAGCAAGAAACACAACAAAAAACCGACCCGGAGACGCAAGATAAAACCAGCAGCCGAACCTCGACGCCCAAACCACCCAAGGGGAAACCAACATCCCACCAGACAGCCGAAGAAAGACAAGATAAGGTACCTTCCGACGGCATACCGTGGTTTGGAGGGGAACCTACCCGGGAGGAAATGGAGGTGTACATAGCAGAAGGAAAGAAACGAGCAGAACAAGAGGAACTCAGACACGAGGAATACATAAGGAGACAGGAAGCAAAAGGAAAGAAGCCCAAGAAACTCAGGGGGAAACCGACAGAATACCCGGAATTACACTATGACCTCGATGCCGACTTCGAGTACTACATAGAAGACGGAGAGATCTTCCCATGGCTGACCACAGAGGAAGCATTCGAAAAACAGCAAAAACTTACACACGAAAGTGAAAGAAAGCGCAAGGATTTAAATAACATCGAAAAGCTTCTAGGGGCATTACACAGAACAGGAGGCAAAAGTACTAAATAAAAAGTCCTTTTAAGGACTGCAATCACTCAAGCCAGGAGCCTGCGCCAAAAAAGGAAACAACAAGAGGAAACAAGCACTAAGGACGGCCGCCGACCGATCCCCCAGCTGGAGTGGGATAACGAAAAGTCCTTATAAGGACTGCAGCCAGTCAAGCCAGACGAGCCAGGAGCCTACACAAACAAAGAAAACCACAACAACAGAAGAGCACAAAGGATAGCCGCCGACCACTGCTGACGTCACAGACACAAACGATGCATAACCAGTCCGAGAAAGGACTCACAAGACAAGAATTAGGGTAAATAAACCCACAAAAACCACGATCCTCAATTATAACCACAGCTGATGAAGCAGGTTAGACGAGGACGAATTTGGAATTTTTGTTTTTGAAATGGAATCGGAATCGGAATCATGTGCCATGCCAATCAGCGCACTCTATACACACACGCGCGCACGCACACGCATACACGCCACGCACACACGGTGACGTATGATTCATGTCTCTCCATAGATTTCGGTCTTTGGTGTTAGGGATCAACTATGCTGAAGAACTCCATGCCGCTGTCTCAGTTCATCCATGATGGGTGATATAGCTGGGTGAAACTCAATTACTATTAGTAGAGGAAAAGCCTGATGGACTTTTAATCAAATTGCTACTGAAATAATCGAAATTCGAACTCTTCTGTGACTTTTGAAGAAGGGACATCTCCCTTCTCCTTATATGACCAAAGTTCACTGTCTCTTTCTTACAGTTGTTTTATCTTCTATCTGTTAGGGTATGATCCTTACACTCCGGACAAGTCCATGGGTTCTCAGACCCTCCGCTTCCCCCAACATATGCATCAGGGTCCGGTGGATAATTGTGCCAGTTCGGTGTTGGTTGGAGAGACCCCTCGTTCTCCCGATGTGTCTCTTGTGTATGGTCGTACCAATTCTTACTCCCTGAGTCTCTCATTCTGGACAATCCTTTGGTCCAATCTGGACAATGAGTGATTAGAAGGGCCGAATGTAAGACGGACCTACGTGCCCAGTTTGTAACCCTTTTAAAATAAAGTTCAATTCAAATCAGTTCAACTGGGCAACATCAATTCAACGATGTGGAATTACTGGGGTAAAAGTCCTCCGCTCTCGACATCTCTCTAAGGACGTTAATAACATCGGCACGATCCATGGGCTGGCCATCTACAGGGGGTGCAGAGCCCGCAAGTTTTCTCTCAAGTCTCGCGTGTCC
The DNA here is from genome assembly GCA_963921405.1 of Cepaea hortensis. Lineage (NCBI taxonomy): Eukaryota > Metazoa > Mollusca > Gastropoda > Stylommatophora > Helicidae > Cepaea > Cepaea hortensis. Next base: position 1,440,351 of record OY992895.1, read on the forward strand.
TGGAACGAAGATGAAGGTGACTCTTGGTACAACAGACCCCCCGAAGCGACTCATTCCACTGTCTACGAGCAGAACCCGCCTCGACTTTCGGATCATGCTCATTGAATCACTCAGTAGAGTTGCATATCCTTTACAGAACGTAGCAGTCAAGTCCACCATTTATGGCTGTTTGTGCTTCCTTGGCAAGTTTACATTCAATGGTTTGCCATTGATTTCTGAACGACCGGCATTCATACCATTTTATGGAAACCAACGCAAGGCGGCCTGCTTCCAAATTGCCAGCAGCTGTGTTTCTAACACCGTATGCGGGATTACGAATTGCGTCCGTAACCGCTTGGCCAAGAGCCGGCTTAGTACACAAACGTTGGTATAATTCTATGATTTCAGCCAATGAAAGCCCGTGTTACTGCCATCACCTCCAGCCAATGAAAGCCCGTGTTACTGCCATCACCTCCAGCCATATGAAAGCCCGTGTTACTGCCATCACCTCCAGCCAATGAACGCCCGTGTTACTGCCATCACCTCCAGCCAATGAACGCCCGTGTTACTGCCATCACCTCCAGCCAATGAACGCCCGTGTTACTGCCATCACCTCCAGCCAATGAAAACCGGTGTTACTGCCATCACCTCCAGCCAATGAACGCCCGTGTTACTGCCATCACCTCCAGCCAATGAACGCCCGTGTTACTGCCATCACCTCCAGCCAATGAAAACCGGTGTTACTGCCATCACCTCCAGCCAATGAAAACCGGTGTTACTGCCATCACCTCCAGCCATATGAAAACCGGTGTTACTGCCATCACCTCCAGCCATATGAAAACCGGTGTTACTGCCATCACCTCCAGCCATATGAAAACCGGTGTTACTACCATCACCTCCATCCATATGAAAGCCCGTGTTACTGCCATCACCTCCAGCCATATGAAAGCCCGTGTTACTGCCATCACCGCCAGCCATATCAAAGCCCTAAAATAAGTTTACAATTGTGATTAATGTCCTAATATTATAATCTCGTCCAGGCATTGGAATAGACATCAACTACCGCAGGATGGAAAGTTGTTCAGTCTCAGAAGGCTGAAAGCTAAAACCAAAATTAACAGCGACACCGTCAGAGAGCTCCTGTTTGCTGATGATTGCGCTCTATACGCCAACTCAGAGGCGGACATGCAACATAATGTTTCAGCTTTCTCACATGCCTGTGCCAACTTTGGGCTCAATATCAACTTGGAGAAGACTGTAGTTATGTACCAGCCAGCTCCAGGGAATAATCACACCGTGCCGAATATTAAGGTGAACGGTCATAGACTAAGTGTTGTGGACAAATTCACCTATCTTGGCAGCACTGTGTCACAAGCTGCCACAATCGATGACGAAGTGAATGCAAGAATCGCCAAGGCCAGTGCGGCCTTTGGCAGACTGTACAAGAATGTATGGGACAGAACTGGAATAAGCCTGCAAACAAAGCTAAAAGTCTACAAAGCAGTTGTATTATCCACACTGCTATATGCTTGTGAAACTTGGACTGTTTATCAGCGACACGCTAGGAAATTAAACCACTTCCACACAGTCTGCCTTAGGAAGCTATTGAAGATTAAATGGCAAGACAAGATCCCAGACACTGAAGTTCTAGAAAGAGCATCCATGCCCAGTCTCCACACTATACTAATGAAGAATCAGATCTGGCTTGTCACTTGACTCGCATGCCTGATCACAGACTCCTTACACACATTTATTACGGCGAGCTGCGTTGTTGCAAACGCTCCCAAGGCGGCCAGAGGAAACGCTTTAAATGCACTCTGAAAATTTCATGAAAGCTTTTGGAATTCATCTTGACACTTGGGAGACTGCTGCCAAAGACCGAAATTCGTGGCGTACATCATTACGCAATGGTGCAGTCACTTATGAAGCAACTAGGACTGAAAAAGCTGTGAAGAAAAGGCTGGACAGAAAAACCACTGTAGGAGATCCTCCTCCTGGAACGACAAGCTTTCTTTGCCCTCATTGTCACAGAACTTTTCGAGCCAAAATAGGCCTTATCGGCCATCTTAGAACTCACGGCTCCATACTTTCAACCCCACTGGATGAAATGAATGGTCAACATTCTTGATGGACAAACAACAACAACTATCTGTAATCTCGTCCAGGCAATTGTTGTTAGTTACTTTGCCAGTTCAAGGTATTCACATCGGGAACCACACATTAGCTGCCCCCAAGATCTTCTTCTTCTTCTTCTTCTTCTTCTTCTTCTTCTTCTTCTTCTTCTTCTTCTTCTTCTTCTTCTTCTTCTTCTTCTTCTTCTTCTTCTTCTTCTTCTTCTTCTTCTTCTTCTCCTCCTCCTCCTCCTCCTTCTTCTTCTTCTTCTTCTTCTTCTTCTTCTTCTTCTTCTTCTTCTTCTTCTTCTTCTTCTTCTTCTCCTTCTTCTTCTTCTTCTCCTCCTCCTCCTCCTCCTCCTTCTTCTTCTTCTTCTTCTTCTTCTTCTTCTTCTTCTTCTTCTTCTTCTTCTTCTTCTTCTTCTTCTTCTTCTTCTTCTTCTTCTTCTTCTTCTTCTTCTTCTTCTTCTTCTTCTTTTGTTGACCTGAAATAATGTCTCTGTACAGTGGTACCTCGGGGTATAAACATAATACGTTCCCGAACTCGGTTCGTAACCCGAAACGTCCGTAACCCGAAACATTGAAATCAATGAAATAAAGACAATTCGTTTCAAGATGAAAGAATCTTTCGTTTTTTTTTTTTTAGTAACATCCGGTCGTTTACCTGACAAAACGCAAAGAATACGTGTACTTCACGTTTTAAATAAAGAGAAAGAGAAAACAATCAAATGCATTAAATGTAAAATAAAAAAAGAGATTTCGTCTATCTTTATTACCAAGAAAACGATCACGGGAAATTTGTCACTTTCTTTGTTATTCTGAATCATTAGTTTCAGGAGTATCTTGTTACTGTTTCTTGGCAGCCGACAGGGAATCTTTCTGCATCAAGAAACTATCAAGGAGAATTTTTCGCTTCCTTTGCTAGAGAATCTTTCTGAAGTGGGCCTTCATGTTATTATTCATCACATATAGGTTCATAGGGCTTGTTAGCAACAAGTTTGTTTGGATGATGGTTCACAATGAAGTCTTCGACGTCAGCCCACTTGCTGCACATTTCTTTAATCCTGGCAGTTGAAACGGTCAATGACTCCCCATCATCGGACGACTTCTCCTCCTTTAATGTCTTTAGCTGTTCATTCTGAAGATCCACAAGCTCATCTGTAGTACTGTTTGTACTGTACGCGATCGGTTGTCTCCAACGCTCTCTCTCGCTCGCCTTCGTTCGTAACCCGAGACACTGTTCGTTACCCGAGACATACAATTTTTGAAGTTGTTCTTAATCTAAATTGTTCGTGACCCGAGGCGTTCGTGACCCGAGGTACCACTGTATCTGTAATCCTTGTCCTGTGTATAAATGTTGCTGCCCTTGTTAGTTCACTCAGTCAAAGGATCCCTCTGTTTTGTTCGTCCATGTTTCCAGATGTTCATGTCGAGGTTCAGCACTCTATTTCTTACATTCATTTACATTTGCTGAAGTGCAACTCTTGTTCCGCCTATTTGTCTTGTAATCTCCGTGGCACATCTTTCATCTTGTGGTTTCATCCAAATATTTGCGTTTATTTACTTGCTTCAGCATGTTATCTTCTATTGTAATATCACATTTTGGTATCATTTTCTTCTTTTCTAAAAACATTCTTTCTGTTTCCTTGATATTCGGAGAAAATCCCCTCTCTGCACTGTCTATTACTAGACAAACACCATCTGTGCACTGTCTATTACTAGACAAACACCACCTGTGCACTGTCTATTACTAGACAAACACCATCTGTGCACTGTCTATTACTAGACAAACGCCATCTGTGCACTGTCTATTACTAGACAAACACCATCTGTGCACTGTCTATTACTAGACAAACACCATCTCTGCACTGTCTATTACTAGACAAACACCATCTGTGCACTCTCTATTACTAGACAAACACCATCTGTGCACTATCTATTACTAGACAAACACCATCTGTGCACTGTCTATTACTAGACAAACACCACCTGTTCACTGTCTATTACTAGACAAACACCACCTGTTCACTTTCTATTACTAGACAAACACCACCTGTTCACTGTCTATTACTAGACAAACACCACCTGTTCACTGTCTATTACTAGACAAACACCACCTGTTCACTGTCTATTACTAGACAAACACCACCTGTTCACTGTCTATTACTAGACAAACACCACCTGTTCACTGTCTATTACTAGACAAACACCACCTGTTCACTGTCTATTAAAAGGTACACACCATTTGTACACTCTCTTTTACTAGGCAAACACCATTTCACCAGATGAAGAATGTGGTATTGTATTCAAGCAGGCCCGCCGAGAACAGCCTCATGTATTTAAACATAGAAGCCTCAAACAAAGCAATATGTTACACGATTTATGACCTGGCATAGTTCTCTGCATCTCGCCAGGTGCTTGCCGCAGAGTTATCTATCACATGTAATGAATAAATGAGTAATACTTGAGCTGAAACAATTAACATATATTGCCACATGTATTGTTCGAATGTGGAACATCTGTTATTCCCACGGTCATTTCAAATTTAACATGAACTCTTTCTGAATGCATAAAACCGGCTGGGGCCGTTTAATTGCTAACGTCTCACTATATGTGAGCAATCGTTTATTGTTTGTGGAACACAGTACACAAAGGCTGTCTTAGTTGACATTATTGAAAGTTTTATTCATGTATTCGCTATGAGTTCTCCGAACAGTGCCAGGGTTTTGATGGTTTCTGGTCACTCCAGCTCTGGGGATCCAATAACTCCGCGAGTCTGAATGTTTACAGTGCAATCGTTGTATCACCCGTGAATGTAGTGTGAATGTTTACAATGCAATAGTTGTATCACCCGTAATTGTAGTGTGAATGTTTACAGTGCAACAGTTGTATCACCCCTGGTTGTAGTATGAATGTTTACAGTGCAATCGTTGTATCACCCGTGAATGTAGTGTGAATGTTTACAATGCAATAGTTGTATCACCCGTAATTGTAGTGTGAATGTTTACAGTGCAACAGTTGTATCACCCGTGAGTGTAGTGTGAATGTTTACAGTGCAATCGTTGTATCACCCGTGGGTGTAGTGTGAATGTTTACAATGCAATAGTTGTATCACCCGTAATTGTAGTGTGAATGTTTACAGTGCAACAGTTGTATCACCCCTGGTTGTAGTATGAATGTTTACAGTGCAATCGTTGTATCACCCGTGATTGTAGTATGAATGTTTACAGTGCAATCGTTGTATCACCCGCAATTGTAGTGTAGATGTTTACAGTGCAATAGTTGTATCACATATGATTGTAGTGTGAATGCTTACAGTGCAATCATTGTATCACCCATGATTGTAGTGTGAGTGTTTACAGTGCAATAGTTGCATCATACATGATTGTAGTGTGAATGTTTACAGTGCAATAGTTGTATCACCCGTGATTGTAGTGTGAATGTTTACAGTGAAATCATTGTATCACCCTTAGTAGTAGTCTTTGAACATGTGAAACGCATAGACATTTATCGATGGGCGCTGATAGAGGGCAGGCCGAACGAACGAACATATGAATGTTTACAGTGCAATCGTTGTACCACCCGTGATTGTAGTATGAATGTTGACAATGCTCAGTTATAAACGGCGAAGAAAGCAGCCGGCAGCAAAAAACACTACAGCGTGTATCAGCGTGTGTTACACAGACAGGGTACAACGAACCAGGTACAGCGTGTATCACACAGACAGGGTACAACGAACCAGGTACAGCGTGTGTTACACAGACAGGGTACGTCGAACTAGGTACAGCGGAGTTTACTGAAGTCACGTTTGTAACTGCAGCACCTTTAGCGTGACAAATATAAAGATCTATCTGCAGATGACAGTTCTGTTATTGTTATTTTTAGCTGCCGATAGACTCTATAGTACACCGGGACACACACACCCGAACACACTCCAACCCGGACATATACAAACGCCCAGATACAAACACACAGAATCTGTCTTCAGTTAGCACACACCCTGCGCATCTCTGGCACAACAATTGAACCTTGTAACATGCACATCTCTGGTCTTGATGAAAATGAGGTCAGCCACTTCACGGTTGAAAATAGCAGATAATACTGGCGCCAACTGGCGCGCGATTGTCGGTGTGTTCCCAGGTCTAGTTCTCATGACACACTCGCGAGCTGTGACGTTGTGGCAGTGTCTTCTTCTCTGTGATAATTGTAGTAAAGTCTTTAAACGTGTGAGACGCATAGACGTGTATCGAGGGGTACTTATAGAAGGCAGGCAGAAGTAGATCGAGTGGGTGGCTGGTGGCTGTGTGATATTGTATTGAAACGCATACGCAAACCCAGGGCAAGATTAACATTTCGTGAAACGTTACGTCAGTGATCGTGTTTACACAACACACACCTCTGCCCGAGCTGCGGTATAAAAGTTCGCGCGCGCATACACACACATACACACACACCCACTCACAAGAACGTACACAATCTTAATATTTGATACACACACACACACACACATATTTTGAGGATAAAAACAATGTGATAGGTTGACCAAATGTACAAAGGCGAGTCAATAAGTAAGTCAATAAATAAGTAAATGTAGTTGGTGTTTTCTACAGGTGTCATTAGGTGACAGCAACATCGAACTTTATATTCCCGTTCGTCAGGTGGCGCTAGGTGACTCATGCGCATGCGCAGCGCATAAACAAAATGGCGACTGTACTTACGGAGTGTACAACCAAAGAGCAACGTGCTGTTGTGCGTTTTTTGTGGGCAAAAGGACTGCCTGCAAAGGACATTCATAAGGAAATGCTTCCTATTTATGCGGACAAATGATTGTCCCGTAAAGCGGTGCACAGCTGGGTAGAAAATTTTCTCAAGGACGCTTTAAAATTGTTGATGAAATCCGATCTGGTCGTCCTGTTGAGATTGCAAAAGAAGCATCCGTGCAGCGGGTGGAGGAGATGATTAGAGGTGACAGGCGAGTAACGACAGACTCTGTAGCATCTGCAATAGGGTGCTCACATGGTTCAGCATACAGCATAATGCGTGATTCATTGAAATTTAAGAAAGTGTGCTCAAGGTGGGTACCCAGACAATTGAAGGAGGAACACAAAATGAACCAATTTGACCTGTCCTTGCATCATCTCTGTCGATACGAAGATGAAGAAGAAGACATGCTGAACAGGATTGTTACTGGGTACGAATCATGGGTGCATCACTACCAGCCCGAATCAAAGCGTGCTTCAGTACAATGGAAACATCCTTCTTCGCTTTGTGTCCAAAATTTCCAGGTTACGCCATCAGCAGGGAAGGTTATGCTGACAGTGTTCTGGGATTGCCAATTAGTGCTTTTAACCAATTTCAAGAAGAAAGATGACAATGCGAATTTTGAATCGTACTGTGAAGTTATATCGATGCGTCATGATGCAATTCGAAGAAAACGTCCAGGACTGCTGACTAGAGGGGTGTTGCTTCTTCATGACAATGCCAGACCACATACGGCTCGATTAACTCAGGAGAAAATTAACCAACTAAGGTGGAAAGGTCTGGAACATCCACCTTACAGCCCCGACTTAGCCCCTAGTGATTTCTACCTGTTTGGTCCACTGAAAACCCACCTTGACGGAAGATATTTCGCGAATGAAGCCGAAGTTGAATGTGAAGTGAAAATGTGGTTTAGGGAACAGAGCACGCAGTTCTATTCGGCCGGTTTGGGAGGACTGATAAAACGATGGGATACGTGCACAAATTTGGTGGAAATTATATTGAAAAATAAAGGGACAATGTATGTATAAAAATAAACTGGTATCAAGTTATCATATTTAGTTATTTTTCTACAGCCATTTGTGACTTACTTATTGACTTCCCCTTGTATGTACAGCCGTACACCAGCTGTTATGTGTAGTGTTTATGTACATCAGCTGTGGCGTGTGTGTGTGTGTTTATGTATAGCAGATGTTTGTTTATGTACACAAATCTGGGCCATGCTGTGCTATGATACAGAGAGACGGCCGCATCAGGCGGCACCGTAAGGGAATTTCATGAGGGGGGGGGGGGCATTTTTTAAAGATAAAAAACATAAGGCGCGGGAATTCGAAGACTTGCATCTCATCTCATCTCATCTCATCTCATCTCATCTCATCATGTTCCTCTTGTACCTTGCCGTGTCAAGACGAAGTATAAACAGCCGAGAGAGCCCGCGTATGGACTTCGTGTATCGATATTCCCATGGACTCTGCTATTCCATCCGTCCATCGTTTACGTGGTCGGCCTCTTCCTCTGTTTCCATCTGGTCTGTACATCATTGCTTATTGTGGTATATTGTTAGCTAGTAACCTACTTGCATGGCCAAACCATTTGACTTGCTGCCTTCTATTAACATATAGTGCTGCTGCAACCCCCACTTTAGTCCTGATTTCTTCATTTCTGATCTTATCTCTTCTTGACACATTGAGTATTCTTCTCAGAAATCTCATTTCTGTTGTGATTTTTCTTTTCTCTTTTTCCGTTATTGTCCAGGTTTGGCATTGGTAGCATAGAATTGGTAGGAAGACTGTGTTGTAAAATGCTTTCTTAGTAATTATTGATACATGTTGGATCTTTAGTATTGGTGCCAATGTTTGGCTGGTTTCTTTACATATGTTGTCTATATAGGTTACTAGCTGACCCGGCCCGGCTTCGCCCAGACCATGGTGGGGAGCATCTCATTTAATTCATATAAGTAGTCATATAAGTTCCCGTTCCCGTTACCGACTGTCTATCGGTCTGTCTGGTCGGTCTGGTCGGTCTGGTCGGTCTGGTCGGTCTGGTCGGTCTGGTCGGTCTGGTCGGTCTGGTCGGTCCGGTCTGGGTCGGGTCGGGTCGGGTCGGGTCGGGTCGGGTCCGGTCCGGTCCGGTCTGGTCTGTCTGTCTGTCTGTCTGTCTGTCTGTTTGTCTGTCTGTCTGTCTGTCTGTCTGTCTGTCTGTTTGTCTGTCTGTCTGTCTGACCCGGCCCGGCTTCGCCCAGTCTCTGGTGGGGAGCATCTAATTTAATTCATATAAGTAGTCATATAAGCTCCCGTTCCCGTTCCCGACTATCTACTGTCTGTCTATTATTAGAAAGAGCACTTGAAATATCTTTACATCTTCCCCCAACAATTAACTTGGGTAAATGGAGCGTCTCATTTAATTCATATTCGGGCCCTGCTCCCGTTCCCGTTCCCAAAAAAAGACGACCCAGCCGGCCTGGTGGGGAGCATATCATTTAATTCATATTCGGCGGAGGGAGGAGGAGGAGACAGGAAGAGGAGGGATTAGGAGGAGGAGGGAGGAGGAAGAAGAGGGAGGAGGAGGAGGGAGGAGGAAGAAGAGGGAGGAGGGATTAGGAGGAGGAGGGATTAGAAGGAGGAGGGAGGAGGAGGAGGTAGGAGGAGGGAGGAGGAGGAGGAGGGGAGGGAGGAAGAGGAGGTAGGAGGAGGGAGGAGGAAGAAGAGGGAGGAGGAGGGAGGAGGAGGGGGAGGAGGAATAGGGGGGAGGAGGAGGAAGAGGGAGGAGGAGAAGGAGGGAGGAGGAGGAAGAGGGAGAAGGAGGAGAGAGAAGGAGGAGGGAGAAGGAGGAGGAGGAGAGAAGGGGAGGAGGAGGAAGAGGGAGGAGCGAGGAGGAGGAGGGGGAGGAGGAAGAGGGAGGAGGAGGGGGAGGAGGGAGGAGGCGGAGGGAGAAGGAGGGAGGAGAGGAGGAAGAGGGAGGAGGAGGAGGGAGGATGAGGAGGGGGAGGAAGGAAACGGAGGAGGGAGGTGGAGGGAGGAGGAAGAGGGGAGAAGGGAGGAGGAGGGATGAGGGGAGGAGAAGTGGGAGGAGGGATGAGGGAGAGGAAATGGAGGAGGGGAGGAGGAGGAAGAGAGAAGATGAGGCGGCGGAGGAGGAGGGAGGAGGAGGAGGAGGGAGGAGGAGAGCGAGGAGGAGGATGGAGGAAGAGGGAGGAGGAGGAAGAGGGGGAGGAGGAGGAGGAGGGGAGAGGAGCAGGAGGAGGAGGATTGTAACGCATATTCCTGTAGATAACTACAGCGAAAAGGTCCACCTATTTGAGAAATATGCAACAATTTTACATATATAGCTATGCTATTAGGAGTTATGTCCCCTCGCTATATATATACATTATAATGTAAATTAAATATTAAGTAATATTAAGAAAATATGTTTGTAGACTAAAAAAAATCTATGACAGTTGGCTGCGCGGAATGAGAGGAAGACGTGTAGAAAATTTCATCTCAATCGGATGGACCGTTCGCGAACGCATAAAATACATACAGAATACATACAGACATTCTATTTTATATATATGATGAACAAATTGCATCATACTGAGAAAATCTACCGCACGGTCCTGACACAAATTTTGTGATTGCGTTCTTGTGTGTGTGCGCGTGCGTGTGTGTGTTTATGTACACAAATACTGAGACTGTGTACGTTCTTGTCTGTGTACGTTCTTGTCTGTGTACGTTCTTGATTGTGTACACCAAATACTGAGACTGTACGTTTCTTTCTATCTACATAGAACACTGATAATGTGTACGTTCTTGTCTGTGTACACCAAATACTGAGACTGGTTACGTTCTTGTCTGTGTACACCAAATACTGAGACTGTGTACGTTCTTGTCTGTGTACACCAAATACTGAGACTAGTTACGCTCTTAAAGAGGAGGCCGACGGTGGGGATGGAGTACAGCGAGGTCGCCATGTTCCACATTTCGTCATGTCGTGACCCAGATCGGTTCCCCTACCATGGTATCGTCATCCTGGGCAACAGCAGACATACGTAAGTGGCCATACATGGAGAGCGTGACCAGCCACAAGAACTGTGGAAGTGCCACAGAAGGTCTGAACCGGATGCAAAGACACCAACGAGCAGACCGGAGGGTGGCGGGAACTTGACAGCTCCATGACAACAGAAGCAGCCGTCCCAGGCAGATCTGAACTGACAAACACTAACCAATCTGGTATGAGGTCTGTGGCGAGACCAGGTCTTTAACTATACCACATATCAATGCAACAAAACACGAGAAACTTTATATAAAATGTTGACAATTCCTTTATTGTATAAACAACAACAACAACAACCAGTTATTCTTTTTTCACATGATTATTCGTATGTAAATATCCAATAATTATTTTGTTATTCCCCTTACCATTACAGTTTCTAACATTGATTCTCTCCCTTAATTATTATAATCAGATATTGCCACAATTAAAATGTAAACACAGCAGCCACATATATGTTGCACGATTTATTGCCTGGCATATTTAGCTGAATAACACATCATATGAAGTGAATAAATGAATTATATTTTGACTGAAATAGTCACTGATGTTGTTCGAATGGGGGACATTTATCACCCCCTCGGTAAAAGAACATTTAAAATGAAATCTTATGCCTGCACAAAACTGGTTGGGACCACCTAATTGCAAATGCCTCGGTATATTTGAGTAATCACTTGTTGTTTAAAAACTAAAATTGTTGGGGAATATCAGCTACGGAATCTTGGTTTAACTAGAACAGAAATGTGTGTGTTTAGACTCTCACGCAGATTTGTCGGTCTCTCTGAATGTTAGTTGGCACATGTCAATAGTGGCACTTGTACAGCTCTGTTCACATAGCCGGCTGTGTGCACGATGTCGATGTCGTCACGGCCAGCGGGAAAGACTCTCCATCCATCGCCAGTTCTCCTGCCTCATGCATGTTAATGCCTAAGGCTTTGACAAACTACTGAACGAAAACTTGTCCAGAAAATCACAGACAACCCAATAAATGCTGGAGTTGATTGGGACATCTTGTAGAGAGCATGCCGTTCACTTCTGGTCATAACATGGTGTGATGGGAGGGGGGGGGGGGAGGAGGGGGCTTGTCTGCTGGGATCTGACATTATAATCGTGGTTGTCATGAAATTGTTGCTTATGGTGAGGTCTGCAATATTACACAGCTTAGTAATATTTCTTGTGTGATTGCAACAAACGGTCGTCGTGAGTTTCATCTCAGGAATCTAGAATGGCGTTTCGCTGAGTGACCGAGAACGCACAGTGACACTGTTTACAACACACGGTGTTGTGAGCACTCGGCAATCTGACGATGTCCTTTCGCTGACTGGGTTAGAACACAGGGAAACTGCATTAAATGGTTTTGTGAGTTTAATCTTAGGGTGATATTTCGCTGACTGGGTTAGAACACAGGGAAACTGTTTACAACAACTGGTATTGTGAGTTTAATCTTAGGGTGACATTTCACTGACTGGATTAGAACACAGGGAAACTGTTTACAACAACTGGTATTGTGAGTTTAATCTTAGGGTGACATTTCACTGACTGGGTTAGAACACACAGACAAAATGGCGACGTAAAACTGTCAGTGATTGCATTTGACATGAGAGGCATAGTTGCAGATCTTCAGGTCGGGGTCGAACCTGGTCCCCTCAGGGCAGGTCATGATGTGCGGGGAGTAGTCCAGCCAGTCGCCGGGCATGCAGACGATAAACTGCTCACACGAATGTAGGTCAGGGAAGGTTCCCACACCCAGACTTCGACACACGTTGGCGTCTGTGAATGCTGCAAGACAAAACAGTGTCAGATCTAGGTCGGTCAGCTTGGAGAGGAGAAAATGAGATAGGACTGCATTTTGTCGATATAAAACAGAGTTGGAATGCATGGCACACTACAATAACTACATCGACAACTGGTATACTTCACCTCATTCACTGGCTACATCGACAACTGGTATACTACACCTCATTCACAAACTACATCAACAACTCATATAATATACCTCATGCACAAACTACATCGACAACTCATATAATATACCTCATGCACAAACTACATCGACAACTCATATAATATACCTCATGCACAAACTACATCGACAACTCATATAATATACCTCATGCACAAACTACATCGACAACTCATATAATATACCTCATGCACAAACTACATCGACAACTCATATAATATACCTCATGCACAAACTACATCGACAACTCATATAATATACCTCATGCACAAACTACATCGACAACTCATATAATATACCTCATGCACAAACTACATCGACAACTCATATAATATACCTCATGCACAAACTACATCGACAACTCATATAATATACCTCATGCACAAACTACATCGACAACTCATATAATATACCTCATGCACAAACTACATCGACAACTCATATAATATACCTCATGCACAAACTACATCGACAACTCATATAATATACCTCATGCACAAACTACATCGACAACTCATATAATATACCTCATGCACAAACTACATCGACAACTCATATAATATACCTCATGCACAAACTACATCGACAACTCATATAATATACCTCATGCACAAACTACATCGACAACTCATATAATATACCTCATGCACAAACTACATCGACAACTCATATAATATACCTCATGCACAAACTACATCGACAACTCATATAATATACCTCATGCACAAACTACATCGACAACTCATATAATATACCTCATGCACAAACTACATCGACAACTCATATAATATACCTCATGCACAAACTACATCGACAACTCATATAATATACCTCATGCACATGCTTCATTGACAACTCGTATACTACACCTCATGCACAAGCTATTCATAAATCGATGGAACTTGTGACTATCTACAGCAGAAATTTATGGAAGTTATGAATATCTAAAGTAGAAATATATGGAAGTTGTGACTAATATCTATCTAAAGTAGAAATCTGTGGATGTTGTGACTCTCTACAGCAGAAATGTATGGAAGGTATGACTATCTACAGCAGAAATCTATGGACATTCTGACTGTCAACAGCAGAAATCTATGGAACTTGTGGCTGTCTACTGCAGAAATCTATGGAAGGTATGACTATCTACAGCAGAAATCTATGGAAATTATGACTATCTACAGCAGAAATCTATGGACATTCTGACTGTCAACAGCAGAAATCTATGGAACTTGTGACTATCTTCTGCAGAAATCTATGGAACTTGTGACTGTCTACTGCAGAAATCTGTGGAATTTGTGATTACCAACAGCATAAACCTATAGCAGGCGACTTGTGGAAACTGACCTGGGCAATATGAAGGACGAGTGATAATGGTGACGACGACAACACATGAAGCCCTTACCTGCGCTCCCGTGGTCAGCCTGGTCCAGTTCTGGAGGGGTCGGCTCTGAAACTGTCTGTGGGGCATCGCTGAATGCAGTCCTGTTGCTTCCCCAGATAGCCGTGCTCTTGGTCCTCTGCCACCACTCCTTCCCCTTATCTGCTAAAGCTGAGACTGACCACCAGAATGATTTCTGGGCATCTCCAGAACCATCAGAAGCCCCTGAGCTAGAATCTTTGCTAGATGTCTGCTCCGTTTCTACATTAACATCCGTGCTGGGTGTCTGCTCTGCATGTATATTAAAATCCTTCTTGGGTATCTGCTTCTGTTCTGGCCCAGCTGCGGCTGCTGCGGCCGCTATACCGTGTACGCTACCCCTGAATGATCGTCTCCGGGTGCCTTTTACCACAGGATTGTCGGGCACTGCAAAGTCCAGCTTGGAGTTCGCTAGGGGCACAATGATCTGCTGCTGCTTCTGCATTTTGTGAGCCATTTCCTGGGCAGGGTAGACAGGCACATCGGGATGACGCTCTGTAACGTACTGAAACAGATGGGATGGGATGAAATGTTTGTAATCACTGTGGGAAAGGTACATGACTTGTCTCCTAACAGGAAATATTTTCTGAATTGCATCAGATCCCCATGGACTATCACAACTTTCATGAGCTTGCAAATCATCTTCCTGTTGTTACACATCACAAAACACTAGTTTGCGATATCTTAATCTGTCTTCTCTTGCCGCCAGTCTGGGGTTAAAGAGCCAATAGTTGATAGCACCTTGCCCTGCCGCCAGTCTGGGATTGACAAACAATAACTGACAGTCTTCTCTTGCCTTCAGTCTGAAGTTTAAGAACAAACGTTAACAGAGGTTGCCCCCATCCCCTCTGCCACCAGTCTCAGCTGTCAAAACAATCACAGATCGATCTTCACTGATGATTTAGTTGAATGATGCCCAGTTGTGGTTTGATCCGGAGAATTCTTGATGCAGATAAGTGTATCTGTTTGCAGACAGGTAACCACAGACCCACACACCAGACGGCTCCACCAACAGAGTATTGCTATTCTCCAATCAGTATTCACATGCCTCCGTAGCCGGAAGTCGTCATAAGTAGATATATAGGCCTGTGCCCTGACAGGAAGTTACAATCTAAACGGAACAGAATATTTATAGCATATATTAAAGCGGAACAGCAAACGGCGGTCTGTAGAAATACCGTGCTGAAGTTGGATATGGGAATGGAAGGAACACACGTCGCTGCTCCCTGGCACACGGACGTGATGGATGCTGCAACCAGAGGACACAAGAAGCAGCAGCAGCAGCAGAAAGAACGAGGAGCGGGAGGAGGAGAATGCGGAGGAGGTGGAACACAAGAAGGAGGGTGAGAATGAGAAGAAGAAGAAGAAGAGTGTAAGCCTATCTTAGAATGGACGCCCCCTGTACAGAAGAAGAAACTAAGCACCCGATAACTTCACTGCAGGGTTCATGTACATGTACACACGACAGTAACAGAGGGGCAGACACGGAGACAACAGGCTTATGTGTGTGTGTGTGTGTGTGTGTGAGAGAGAGAGAGAGAGAGAGAGAGAGAGAACCATAGGGAGACAGAGAGAGACATCGGGCTTATGAGAGAGACAGAAAGACAGAGAGAGATACAGAGATAATTTGATGGATTGTTATGGAGGGGAAAGGGGATATGGGTAAGGGAGAGGGAGTCTATACAAGAGAAACCATTAGATGATGATGAACAAAACATTAGGAGCGAGTTGGTGTGTCTACTCACGTGGGGGTCGCCACCCAGGATATCCTGTATGGTGGTCAACAGCGGGTACTGTCCCTCCCCACACGTGCCCCGGAAGTCGTCCATCTCCACCGACCAGACGAAAGCTCCGGCCAGTCCCTGCGACCTGATGTTGTGTGCCTGCAGAATGTTACACCTGAGATGTTACACCTGGGATGTTACACCTGGGATGTTACACCTGGGATGTTGTGTGCCTGAAGAATGTTACACCTGGGATGTTACACATGGGATGTTGTGTGCCTGCAGAATGTTACACCTGAGATGTTGTGTGCCTGCAGAATGTTACACCTGAGATGTTACACCTGGGATGTTGTGTGCCTGAAGAATGTTACACCTGGGATGTTACACCTGGGGTGTTACACCTGGGATGTTGTGTGCCTGAAGAATGTTACACCTGGGATGTTACACCTGGGATGTTGTGTGCCTGAAGAATGTTACACCTGGGATATTACACCTGGGATGTTGTGTGCCTGCAGAATGTTACACCTGAGATGTTGTGTGCCTGAAGAATGTTACACCTGGGATGATGGGTGTCTGCAGAATGTTACACCTGGGATGTTACACATGGGATGTTGTGTGCCTACAGAATGTTACACCTGGGATGTTACACATGGGATGTTGTGTGCCTACAGAATTTTACACCTGGGATGTTACACATGGGATGTTGTGTGCCTGCAGAATGTTACACCTGGGATGTTGTGTGCCTGCAGAATGTTACACCTGGGATGTTGTGTGCCTACAGAATGTTACACCTGGGATGTTGTGTGCCTACAGAATGTTACACCTGGGATGCTACACCTGGGATGTTGTGTGCCTGCAGAATGTTACACATGGGATGTTGTGTGCCTGCAGAATGTTACACATGGGATGTTGTGTGCCTGCAGAATGTTACACCTGGGATGATGGGTGTCTGCAGAATGTTACACCTGGGATGATGGGTGTCTGCAGAATGTTACACCTGGGATGATGGGTGTCTGCAGAATGTTACACATGGGATGTTGTGTGCCTACAGAATGTTACACATCGGATGTTGTGTGCCTACAGAATGTTACACATGGGATGTTGTGTGCCTACAGAATGTTACACATGGGATGTTGTGTGCCTGCAGAATGTTACACATGGGATGTTGTGTGCCTGCAGAATGTTACACCTGGGATGTTGTGTGCCTGCAGAATGTTACACCTGGGATGTTGTGTGCCTGCAGAATGTTACACCTGGGATGTTGTGTGCCTACATAATGTTACACCTGGGATGTTGTGTGCCTGCAGAATGTTACACCTGGGATGTTGTGTGCCTGCAGAATGTTACACCTGGGATGTTGTGTGCCTACAAAATGTTATACATGGGATGTTGTGTGCCTACAGAATCTTACACCTGAGATGTCACACCTGGGATGTTGTGTCCCTGCAGAATGTTATACATGGGATGTTGTGTGCCTACAGAATGTTACACCTGGGATGTTGTGTGTCTGCAGAATGTTACACCTGGGATGTTGTGTGCCTACAGAATGTTACACCTGGGATGTTGTGTGCCTACAGAATTTTACAACTGGGATGTTGTGTGCCTACAGAATGTTACACCTGAGATGTTACACCTGAGATGTCACACCTGGGATGTTGTGTGCCTACAGAATGTTACACCTGGGATGTTGTGTGCCTACAGAATGTTACACCTGGGATGTTGTGTGCCTACAGAATGTTACACCTGAGATGTTACAACTGAGATGTCACACCTGGGATGTTGTGTCCCTGCAGAATGTTACACCTGGGATGTTGTGTGCCTACAGAATGTTACATCTGGGATGTTGTGTGCCTACAGAATGTTACACCTGGGATGTTACACCTGGGATGTTGTGTCCCTGCAGAATGTTATACATGGGATGTTGTGTGCCTACAGAATGTTACACCTGGGATGTTGTGTGTCTACAGAATGTTACACCTGGGATGTTACACCTGGGATGTTGTGTCCCTGCAGAATGTTATACATGGGATGTTGTGTGCCTACAGAATGTTACACCTGGGATGATGGGTGTCTGCAGAATGTTACACCTGAGATGTTACACCTGGGATGTTTTGTCTCTGCAGAATGTTACACCTGGGATGTTGTGTCTCTGCAGAATGTTACACCTGAGATGTTACACCTGGGATGTTGTGTGCCTGCAGAATGTTACACCTGATATGTTACACCTGGGATGTTGTGTGTCTGCAGAATGTTACGCCTGGGATGTTGTGTGCCTGTAGAATGTTACACCTGAGATGTTACACCTGTGATGTTGTGTGCCTGCAGAATTTTACACCTGAGATGTTACACCTGGGATGTTGTTTGCCTGCAGAATGTTACACCTGAGATGTTGTGTGTCTGCAGAATGTTACACCTGGGATGTTTTGTGTTTCAGAATGTTACACCTGGGATGTTGTGTGCCTGCAGAATGTTACACCTGAGATGTTGTGTGCCTGCAGAATGTTACACCTGAGATGTTACACATGGGATTTTGTGTGCCTGGAGAATGTTACACTAGGGATGTTACACCTGGGATGTTGTGTGCCTGCAGAATGATACACCTGGGATATTACACCTGAGATTTTGTGTGCCTGCAGGATGTTACACCTGGGATGTTACACATGGAATGTTGTTTGCCCGCAGAATGGTACACCTGGGATGTTACACAAGGGATGTTGTGTCCCAGCAGAATGTAACACTAGGGATGTTACACCTGGGATGTGTGTGCCTGCAGAATGCTACACTAGGGATGTTACACCTGGGATGTTGTGTGCCTGAAAAATGTTACACCTGAGATGTTTACACCTGAGATGTGAGGTCAACTGTGAAATGTTGCACCTGAGATGTGACGTCAGCTGTAAAATGTTACACCTGAGATGTGACATCAGCTGTAAAATGTTACACCTGAGATGTGAGGTCAACTGTGAAATGTTACACCTGAGATGTGAGGTCAACTGTGAAATGTTACACCTGAGATGTGAGGTCAACTGTGAAATGTTACACCTGAGATGTGAGGTCAGCTGTGAAATGTTACACCTGAGATGTGACATCAGCTGTAAAATGTTACACCTGAGATGTGAGGTCAACTGTGAAATGTTACACCTGAGATGTGAAGTCAACTGTGAAATGTTACACCTGAGATGTGACGTCAGCTGTAAAATGTTACACCTGAGATGTGAGGTCAACTGTGAAATGTTACACCTGAGATGTGAGGTCAACTGTGAAATGTTACACCTGAGATGTGAGGTCAACTGTGAAATGTTACACCTGAGATGTGAGGTCAGCTGTGAAATGTTACACCTGAGATGTGACATCAGCTGTAAAATGTTACACCTGAGATGTGAGGTCAACTGTGAAATGTTACACCTGAGATGTGAGGTCAACTTTGGATTGATACACCTAAGATGTCAGATCAACTATGGAATGTTACAACTGAAATGTGACGTCAGCTGTGAAATGTTTTCTGATGTGCGTAGATAGTAGCAGTAAATATGCGTGTGTAAATAGCAATAGTAAATATACACGTGCAAATAGTAGCAGTAAATAGTTGTATGTAAAAAGCAGCAGTAGATATGTGTGTAAATAGCATCTGTAGATGTATGTATAAATAGGAGCAGTAGATATTACGTAAATAACAGCCAGTACGTATGTGTGTAAATAGCAGACAGTCTGTATGCGTGTAAATTGTAGACAGTAAGTATTGTGTAAACAGCAGGCAGTAAGTATCTGTATAAGCAGCCGACGGTAAATATGTGTGTAAATAGTGGACAGTCAGTGTGTAAACAACATCAGTAAATAACTGTGTAAATAGCGGGCAGCAGTACTCGTGTAAATGAACACTGACCTTGAGTGCTATACTCTTCTGGTCCTCGTAGCCTACCCACTGGTCCCCGCCCACGGCGTACGGCACAGCCTGGTCCTCGATCCACACATAGTTCCAGCCCTTGTCTCGCAGATTCATGCAGACCTGTTGAAGAATTTGCAAGATGTAAGGCGACTGATCTCTTCCACTTTCCTCTTCTTCTTCTGATTAATCTACCAGCGGGGTACAGATCCCCAATCAAACCAGGCCTGGCCCGCTGTAGACTCACGGCTGGCTGCAGTTTGCAGATACTGTCCTACAGGACTAAACTACCAGCACCGCGCCAACCCTCACTAATGGCTTTTACGACATGCATGCCAGGCTACAGGGTGACTGTTCATTGTTTTTCTCGTGTGCCTCGGCAACACCGGGGCGGCTCTTCCACCTACCGACATGTAGGTCAGGGATTTAACCCTGAACCCTGAAACCTGGCCAGTTCCCGAAAAGCAAGTCAATATATCGTCTGAATGTGTGTGTGTGTGTGTGTGTGTGTGTGTGTGTGTGTGTGTGTGAGTGAGAGTGCGCGCCCGCGAACCTGTGCGTATGTGTATGTAAGTCAGTATGTATGTGTGTGTATGTCAGTATGTATGTGTGTGTATGTCAGTATGTATGTGTGTGTATGTCAGTATGTATGTGTGTGTATGTCAGTATGTATGTGTGTGTATGTCAGTATGTATGTGTGTGTATGTCAGTATGTATGTGTGTGTATGTCAGTATGTATGTGTGTGTATGTCAGTATGTATGTGTGTGTATGTCAGTATGTATGTGTGTGTATGTCAGTATGTATGTGTATGTAAGTCAGTATGTATGTGTGTGTATGTCAGTATGTATGTGTATGTAAGTCAGTATGTATGTGTGTGTATGTCAGTATGTATGTGTGTGTATGTCAGTATGTATGTGTATGTAAGTCAGTATGTATGTGTGTGTATGTCAGTATGTATGTGTATGTAAGTCAGTATGTATGTGTGTGTATGTCAGTATGTATGTGTGTGTATGTCAGTATGTATGTGTATGTAAGTCAGTATGTATGTGTGTGTATGTCAGTATGTATGTGTGTGTATGTCAGTATGTATGTGTATGTAAGTCAGTATGTATGTGTATGTAAGTCAGTATGTATGTGTATGTAAGTCAGTATGTATGTGTGTGTATGTCAGTATGTTGTCAGAGTCTTGCTTACAGCAATGACACTGGCTTGTACATACCAACAAGTGTGATACAAAATACGGTCACAGAATGACTTAACGTGACGCACTACACTTACAATGCAAACACTTTATTCACACATCTCACTCGTCGCAACAATTTACATGTATCATACAATGACAATGCAATAATAATTTCAATAAATATATCAATACACTACTACACAACTCACAGGCGCACAGTCATATCTTCTCACAGGCGTTCTCTCAATGGCGTTCATACATACGAGCATCATTCAATCACGTCTGTCTCCGTCAACACTCCCAAGCCGTCTGCCGGCTAACCGCTGTGAGTCTCACTACGCGGGCCTGCGTCACTGCGTGGAGATCATGTCTCACATGCGTTCATCGACAGGCCCTTCCTGACACAGTGTGGTTAGCGTCGCTCACTGGTAGACCCTTGGCTGTATTCGCCAGGCGTCATAGACGACGACGCGGTAGAACTAATGGGGAGATTATGACATATGTATGTGTGTGTATGTCAGTATGTATGTCAGATCTCGCTAGGTCTGCACTGTCCAGCTCTAGCTAGATCTGCATTGTATATGTGGTGATTTATTCAAATCCTCGAATGGTTACAACAAATCCATTATGGCCACCAAGACGATCCACCCTAACACGTCTACCAGGTGGGTCCAGCCTAACACGTCTACCAGGTGGATCCACCCTAACACGTCTACGAGGTGCCTCCAGCCTAACACGTCTACCAGGTGGATCCAGCCTAACACGTCTACCAGGTGGGTCCAGTCTAACACGTCTACCAGGTGGGTCGAGCCTAACACGTCTACCAGGTGGATCCACCCTAAAACATCTACCAGGTGGGTCCAGCCTAATACGGCTATCAGGTGGGTCCAGCCTAATACGGCTATCAGGTAGATCCACCCTAACACGTCTGCCAGATGGATCCACCCTAACACATCTACCGGGTGGATCCACCCTAACACGTCTACCAGGTGGGTCCAGCCTAACACGTCTACCAGGTGTATCCACCCTAACACGTCTACCAGGTGGGTCCAGCCTAACACGGCTATCAGGTGGGTCCAGTCTAACACGGCTATCAATGTGGGTCCAGCCTAACACGTCTACCAGGTGGGTCCAGCCTAACACGTCTACCAGGTGGGTCCAGCCTAACACTCTACCAGGTGGATCCACCCTAACACGGCTACCACAGTCCGCATGTAACACCCAATTTGGCAGGCAGCGCTTCAGACAGCGCGCAACTTCTCAAACCCTAACTGGCATGATTGATTGCAGCAATTCATTCATTCATTCCGTAGCATGTCCTTTGCAGAACCTCGCTCCCATAACAACCTTCCGGAAAACTTCTCGATCATAAGCACGATGTCCCACGTCCGATACACCCATCTGGAGATCACCCATCACATCCTGCACCCACCCTCTCTTTGACCTTCCTCTTCCTCTCTTACCAGGCGTACACCCCTCCATGGCATGGGTGTGTGGGAGACCCTGAGTCGGCATGGACATATGGTTGTGTGGGAGACCCTGAAAAGACATTGTTGTGTGGGAGACCCTGACACAGCAGATGTGGACATGTATTCTTTTATGGTCATTTCTTAGGCAACAGAAAAACGTTTGTGTCAGAGTTGCTGCATGGGGTCAGTTGTTTCTTGCTCTGAGAGATATTCTGACTAGACTACTAATCATGCTTCTCACGATGGGTCTCATTCTGTTGACAATGTGTACTTGACACCAGTTCTTTCATTCTTTTGACAATGTGGACAAGACGCCAGTTTTGTCATTCTGTTGACAATGTGGACAAGACACAATTTATGTTGACAATGTGGACAAGACACAATTTATGTTGACAATGTGGACAAGACACCAGTTATGTTGCCAGTGTGGACACTGAACATCTTTGGATGCTGTTGAATCGAGTTTTATTTCACAATAAAGATGTTGGTCTCCAATATTTTATAGTGCCATTTGAGAGATCTAATTTCTGCCAAGAATACATTCTTGGTTTAGCATTTAGAATAGTTACTAAGACGAACCTGAGAAAATAAACTGGGTAAAACATGTAACAAAATTGAAAGTTAGTTGATACCTCGTAATAAGCCAGGATGCCCGTCTCTTGGGTGTAGTCGCCCATTTTACCTCCACCCGCCGCAGGAGCGTGGACTCCATTGTCTACTGCGTTGGCCAAGGTGAAGGACATTCCGTAGGTGGGTATGCCCACGACCAGTCTGTCCTTGGACATGCCCATCTCAAGCCAGTAGTCGATGGACCATTGCTGGAAGTCAGTGCACACACAAGGTTGAGTTAGCAGGCGAGTCATGTTAACAACATATAACATTGTTGGAAGTAAGTCCACACAGAAGGCTGAGTTAGCAGGCGAGTCATGTCAACAACATATAACATTGTTGGAAGTAAGTCCACACACAAGGCTGAGTTAGCAGGCGAGTCATGTCAACAACATATAACATTGCTGGAAGTAAGTGCACACACAAGGTTGAGTTAGCAGACAGGTCATGTCAACAACATATAACATTGCTGGAAGTAAGTGCACACACGAGGTTGAGTTAGCAGACAGGTCATGTCAACAATATAACATTGCTGGAAGTAAGTGCACAGACAAGGTTGAGTTAGCAGACAGGTCATGTCAACAACATATAACATTGCTGGAAGTAAGTGCACACACAAGGTTGAGTTAGCAGGCAGGTCAAGTCAACAATATATAACATTGCTGGAAGTAAGTGCACACACAAGGCTGAGTTAGCAGACAGGTCATCTCAACAACATATAACATTGCTGGAAGTTAGTGCACACACAAGGTTGAGTTTGCAAGCAGGTCAAGTCAACAACATATAACATTGCTGGAAGTAAGTCCACACACAAGGCTGAGTTAGCAGACAGGTCATGTCAACAACATATAACATTGCTGGAAGTTAGTGCACACACAAGGCTGAGTTAGCAGGCAGGTCATGTCAACAATATATAACATTGATGGAAGTTAGTGCACACACAAGGTTGAGTTAGCAGACAGGTCATGTCAACAACATATAACATTGCTGGAAGTCAGTGCACACACAAGGTTGAGTTAGCAGGCAGGTCATGTCAACAACATATAACATTGCTGGAAGTCAGTGCACACACAAGGTTGAGTTAGCAGACAGGTCATGTCAACAACATATAACATTGCTGGAAGTAAGTGCACACACAAGGTTGAGTTAGCAGGCGAGTCATGTTAACAACATATGTATAGGCATTAAGTCATAATAACTGAATGAGAACAATGGAAAGGTGGAAAAAATGAGAACAATGAAACGAACATGAAAAAAATTAAGTCATGATTCATGTTAGTTTCAAGCCTGGGATTCTGAGATAGTACCACATGTTGTTAATGTTTAGTTTAGTTTCATTTCATTGTTCTCATTTTTTGTTCATCTTCCCATAAAGCGTGGGCATTGGTCCTGGACTGTTTACTGACAGAGCGGACACAAGTGGCAGTTTACCTGGTACAGCTGTGCCTTCTCCCCAGTCGTGGGGTCGTCGCGGTGACGGTGAAGTCCGCTGTGGTGCCCAGTGATCTTCTCCCATTGACCGTGGTAGTTGTAGGTCATCAGAAACATAAAATCGATGTATCTAGATAGAAACATGAACAATGTAGCAGAGACTCGTGAACAATCAAGCTTATAAACATGAACAATGAAACACAGAAACATGAGAAATAAAGCATAGAAACATGAACAATGAAACACAGAAACATGAGAAATAAAGCATAGAAACATGAACAATGAAACATAGAAACATGAACAGTGAAACATAGAAACATGAGCAATGCAACATAGAAACATGAACAGTGAATAACAGAAACATGAACAATGTAACATAGAAACATGAACAATGTAGCATAGAAACATGAACAATGTAGCATAGAAACATGAACAATGTAGCATAGAAACATGAACAATGTAGCATAGAAACATGAACAATGTAGCATAGAAACATGAACAATGTAGCATAGAAACATGAACAATGTAGCATAGAAACATGAACAATGTAGCATAGAAACATGAACAATGTAGCATAGAAACATGAACAATGTAGCATAGAAACATGAACAATGTAGCATAGAAACATGAACAATGTAGCATAGAAACATGAACAATGTAGCATAGAAACATGAACAATGTAGCATAGAAACATGAACAATGAAGGTTAGAAACATGAACAATGTAGCATAGAAACATAAACAATGTAACATAGAAATATGAACAAAGTAGCATAGAAACATGAACAATGTAGCATAGAAACATGAACAATGTAGCATAGAAACATGAACAATGTAGCATAGAAACATGAACAATGTAGCATAGAAATACGAACAATGTAGCATAGAAACATGAACAATGTAGCATAGAAACATGAACAATGTAGCATAGAAACATGAACAATGTAGCATAGAAAATGAACAATGTAGCATAGAAACATGAACAATGTAGCATAGAAACACGAACAATGTAGCATAGAAACACGAACAATGTAGCATAGAAACATGAACAATGTAGCATAGAAACATGAACAATGTAGCATAGAAACATGAACAATGTAGCATAGAAACATGAACAATGAAACATAGAAACATGAACAATGTAGCATAGAAACATGAACAATGAAACATAGAAACATGAACAATGTAGCATAGAAACATGAACAATGTAGCATAGAAACATGAACAATGAAACATAGAAACATGAACAATGAAGGTTAGAAACATGAACAATGTAGCATAGAAACATGAACAATGTAGCATAGAAATATGAACAATGAAACATAGAAATATGAACAATGTAGCATAGAAACATGAACAATGAATAACAGAAACATGAACAATGTAGCATAGAAACATGAACAATGTAGCATAGAAACATGAACAATGTAGCATAGAAACATGAACAATGTAGCATAGAAACATGAACAATGTAGCATAGAAACATGAACAATGTAGCATAGAAACATGAACAATGTAGCATAGAAACATGAACAATGTAGCATAGAAACATGAACAATGTAGCATAGAAACATTAACAATGAAACATAGAAACATGAACAATGAAACATAGAAACATGAACAATGTAGCATAGAAACATGAACAATGTAGCATAGAAACATGAACAATGTAGCATAAACATGAACAATGATGCATAGAAACATGAACAATGAGACATAGAAACATGAACAATGAAACATAGAAACATGAACAATGAAACATAGAAACATGAACAATGAAACATAGAAACATTAACAATGAAACATAGAAACATGAACAATGAAACATAGAAACATGAACAATGAAACATAGAAACATGAACAATGAGACATAGAAACATGAACAATGAAACATAGAAACATGAACAATGAAACATAGAAACATGAACAATGAGACATAGAAACATGAACAATGAAACACAGAAACATGAACAATGAAACATAGAAACATGAACAATTAAACATAGAAACATGAACAATGAAACATAGAAACATGAACAATGAAACATAGAAACAAGAACAATGAAACATAGAAACATGAACAATGTAACATAGAAACATGAACAATGAAACATAGAAATATGAACAATGAAGCATAGAAACATGAACAATGAAACATAGAAGTTTGAACAATGAAACATAGAAACATGAACAATGAAACATAGAAACATGAACAATGAAGGTTAGAAACAACAATGAAGCATAGAAACGTGAACAATGACACATAGAAACATGAACAATGAAACATAGAATCATGAACAATGTAACATAGAAACATGAACAATGTAACATAGAAATATGAACAATGAAGCATAGAAACATGAACAATGAAACCTAGAAACATGAACAATGAATAACAGAAACATGAACAATGAAACACAGAAGTATGAACAATTCTTCTTCTTCTTTCGTTCGCTTGAAATATGTCTATATCTGCAATGTCGTCTCTTGCATGAATTGAACTGTTTTTTTCAGTTCACACAGTGGTCCATAGAGTTTATCTTCCACTGTCGTCTCTCTAGGCCAGAAGGTTTGCCTAGATATGTTATATTTTGGGCAGTCTTGGAGTATGTGCTCTGCTGTCTGCGACGCCAATCCACATGTGCACATGGCTGTTTCACCAATCTTGAATTTTGTATACATGTGGTTGCGTAATCTATTGTGTCCTGTTCTGAGGCGCAGAATAATGACTTGTTCTGGTCTGTCCATAATGTGGTAGTCATCTTGAGCAGGTTTTGGTGGCTTTCTGACTGATTTGATCATTCTTTTCTTTTGGTGGTATGTAACGGGCACATCAGGCTGTTCCTCTTTGGCTCCTTCCTTAGCCAATTGATCAGCTCTGTCGTTTCCGGGTACTCCACAGTGGGATGGTATCCACTGTATGGTGACTTTATGCTGACTGCTAAGTTCAGAAAGTAGTGTCCTTAGTACTGGCAATTTCCCAGAGAGGAGCGCCTCGAGTACTGATTTTGCATCTGTTAGTAGCACCACAGGTTGTGTACCATTGCTGTTATTTAGTAATTTCTCTGTTGCTATCTTGATTGCCTCAATTTCGGCATCATAGTTATGGCAGTACTTTCCTGTCGGTACTCTGGCTGTGTCCCTTGTATTATTTGGGTATTCTATGTACACTCCCGCTCCTCCATTTCGAACAGCATTTTGTGCTGACCCATCTGTGTAGACTCGGATCCAGAGGTCCTGTGGGTATTCTTCATCAAGGAAGCTGAGAGTGGCTGTTCTGCGCTGCACACTGTTCTGTTCTTCCTTGTCAAATATTCCTCTCACTTTTGTCTGGATTTGTAACGATAGTCTATGCTCATCTTTCCATGGGGTTCGCTCTGGAATAGTTGTTAGGGGGATACCAACTGTGGGCAGATCAGTGGTTTCTCTGCAGAGTCGTTTGGCCTGGTGGATAAAACTACTTCTTTTCAACCGCCCCATAGCTAGGTTTTCAAATCTGTTCTTCATAGGGTGGCCTGGCAAGCTGAGGAACTTTTCTGCTTGTATTAGCGTTTTCGTATCTCTGCGCTCACTCAGTGCCTGTGTCCTCCCCATCTTCTCCATTTCCACTATAGGGGTTGATCTCATCCCTCCTGTGGTGACTCTAAGTGCTTGATTTTGCACCTTGTCCAGCTCTTGTAGTGTGGTATTTGATGCTGAACACCACGCAGTTGACCCATATTCCAGGTGTGGTCGTATGCTCTGTTGGTAAACTTTGCTAAGTATTTTCGTACTGGCTCCCCATGTGGTTCCACTTAGCTTTCTCAGGATGGCTATTTTCCTTCTGGCTTTTGCTACTGCTTTGTTGATGTGCTTTCTCCATGTCAGCTTGCCATCAAATGTTACTCCAAGGTATGTTGGTTCTTTATCTTCTCTTAGGGGTGTTCCATTTATCTGGATGATCCCTGCCTTTTGTTTTGGAGAGAGGGTAAATAGGGTGGTGCTGCACTTGTCAGTGTTTATGCTGACACACCATCTATTTGCCCATGCAGCAAATGTATCTACAGCTCTTTGTAGCAATCTGGTGGCCACTGATGCATATTCATTTGTGCTCCATAGAACCAGGTCATCGGCGTACATTGCCGCTTTAATTCCATGCGGTAGGTGAGCAACAAGATCATTGATGAAGATTAGAAAAAGTGTGGGGGACAAGACTCCGCCCTGGGGGACACCGTGACGCAGTAGTACTTTCTTGCTCTTGAGCCCGTCTATCTGTACTCGGGCTCTTCTGTTGTGCAAGTATGCTTTCACCCATTTGTACATTCTTCCGTTGACTTTGCAGTTTCTCAGTTTCTTCATCAGACCTTCTTTCCAGACTTTGTCAAAGGCTTTCTTCAGATCTATCCATGCCGCGAGCACCAGCTTCTTCTCTTGGAATGCATCCTCAATTTCTTGAGAGAGGTAGGTTGTCTGATCTTCCGTAGAGTAGCACTGCCTAAAGCCAGCCTGCTGTGGCACAAGGATGTTTTTACTTTCAATGTACCACTGCAGTCTGTGATTGATGATGCGCTCCAGTGTTTTGCAGAGACAGCTGGTGAGGCTAATTGGTCTGTAGCTAGAGGCAATGGAACCATCTTTCCCTGATTTTAGGAGGGGTATCATGATTGCTTCTCTCCAGGCTTGTGGAACACTGCCTAAGGTCCAGCTGTTATTGAAGATCTGCAACAGCTTTGTTTTGGCCTCTGTTCCTAGGTTCCTGATCATTTCATTGGAGATACCATCAGCTCCTGGTGACTTTCTCATTTTCAGTTTTGATATGGCTAGCTCCAGTTCGCTGATTGTGATGGGTGCCTCCAGAACCTCATGTACTATTTCCTTCTGTCCTGTATGTTGTCGTTTCTCTCGAATCTCTTGTTGTTTCTCTGGACTAATTTTGATATTGCTATCTTGTGCGAACGAGTCCGCAAAATGGTCAGCTGCTTGCTTTCTTGTTAAGATTTTTCCATCTTTATGTAGTGCAATTTTTGAGTTTCTCCCTGTGCCCTCGTCATTAAGCTGTTTTATTAGCTTCCACAATTTCCTTGTGTCTCTTTCAAAGTTCAGAGACTCTGTTTTCTCCTGCCAGCTTTTCCGTCTAGCCTGCAGCTTGGCCCTTTGAAATTTGGCTTTTGCATGCTGGAA
The DNA here is from genome assembly GCA_963921405.1 of Cepaea hortensis. Classification (NCBI taxonomy): domain Eukaryota; kingdom Metazoa; phylum Mollusca; class Gastropoda; order Stylommatophora; family Helicidae; genus Cepaea; species Cepaea hortensis. The sequence continues at coordinate 1,470,070 of OY992895.1, forward strand.
TTTATTGTGGTGCTCTTGGCTGGGTGTGGCCTCTGCTTGCTTTCTACACACTTCAACATCATTATGCAACTGTTCCAGTTCACTACTCCAGTAGGGTTTATATTGTTTACGGGCTCCTCTTGGTACTGTTTCTCGCGCTGCCTGTAGTATGCATTTCCCAAACTCTTCAACTGCTTTATTTATGTCTTTCTCAGTGTTCAGGTTTCTAACCAGTATGCTGGTGCGATGCTTGTACATTGCCCAGTCTGCTTTCTTGTAGTTCCACCTCGAGAGGGTGCTGCTTTCACTTACAAGCTCATTTTCTACGGTTAGAAAGACTGGCCGATGGTCACTGCCACCAAGTTGTTTCCCAACAGTTCGTGTAATGTTCCACTCCAGGTCTGGTGAATGAAAAGCCAGGTCAGGTGTAGTTGTAGAGTGCCATGATCTCGAGTAGAAAGTCTGTGGGTCGGACGGCTTGTTAATCAACATGAATCTATTCTCATCCTGCCAGTCTTCCAGTCTCTCTCCTCTCTGGTCCATGTGATCATAGCCCCAGCTCTGCGAGTGGCTGTTGAAATCGCCACACACAATCATTTTTTCTTTTAGTGGTAGAGTGTTCAGTGCCTGTGGGCGGTCACTTGGACAGTAGTAATTGATCAGATGTAGATCTGTATTACCTGTCTTAAGTTTAAGTGTCTGATACTCAGCCCCTTCCATGTAGACTTTGATTTGGGAAGCCATGATGTTGTTTCTTACAAGGGTCAGTATCCCACCTTTTCGCCTGTTCTTTCGGTCAGATCGGTAACACTGGTAGCCTCTGATTTTGAAGGCTATATTTTCATTGAGGTGAGTTTCTTGCAAGCAACATATGCTTACTTTTTCTTGGTCCAAGATTTTTTCTAATTCTATTTTTTTGTTGCTGACTCCCTCCGCATTCCAGTGCATTATTTTAAGTCTTCGTTTAGTATGGCCAGTCGTCCTATTCTCATGTCCCCTGGCTCCACAGGACATCTGAGAAGGACCTCCAGTAGTTGGGGTTGGACCCTTTCGAGACATAGGGCCCGGCACTGCACCTGCCTGGGGGTCCAAAGCAGGGCGAGCACCATAACGATTAGCAGTAGTCGACATATTCCATTTTGCGTGATTGCGTGGCATCCTGATTTCTGTGGTGCGCCTCTTGGCTGGTTGCCTCCGTCTTCAGCACCTTTCTTTGCTAGAGCAGACTGTGGTCTCACTCGAGTGTAGATGTGTATGCGCGCACACACCTGTCTGCGCATGCATGTACGTGCATACACATCTAGAGCATACTGGTTATTTTCCGGCGCCAGAGACTCGCCGTCGCCCCTTCTCCTGTTAGTTTAAACAGGTCCGCCACGTGAAGGCCAGGAGTTGGACTTTTGCTGCATAGGTTATGTATTCACGAGCCATTGAGGTATTTGAGCAATGTTGGGCGCTCACCCCAACACCGCGCCTCGGCTACATACAGCAACATTTGGAACCCAGTATGAACAATGAAACATAGAAACATGAACAATGAAACATAGAAGTTTGAACAATGAAACATAGAAACATGAACAATGAAACATAGAAACATGAACAATGAAGGTTAGAAACAACAATGAAGCATAGAAACGTGAACAATGACACATAGAAACATGAACAATGAAACAGAATCATGAACAATGAAACATAGAAACATGAACAATGAAACATAGAAACATGAACAATGACACATAGAAACATGAACAATGAAACATAGAAACATGAACAATCGAACATAGAAGTATGAACAATGAAACATAGAAACATGAACAATGAAACATAGAAACATGAACAATGAAACATAGAAACATGAACAATGTAACATAGAAGTATGAACAATGAAACATAGAAACATGAACAATGAAACATAGAAACATGAACAATGAAACATAGAAACATGAACAATGAAACATAGAAACATGTACAATGAAACATAGAAACATGAACAATGAAACATAGAAACATGAACAATGAAACATAGAAACATGAACAATGAAACATAGAAACATGAATAGAAACATGAACAATGAAACATAGAAACATGAACAATGAAACATAGAAACATGAACAATGAAACATAGAAACATGAACAATGAAACATAGAAACATGAACAATGAGACATAGAAACATGAACAATGAAACATAGAAACATGAACAATGAAACATAGAAACATGAACAATGAAACATAGAAACATGAACAATGGAACATAGAAACATGAACAATGAAACATAAAAACATGAACAATGTAGCATAGAATCATGAACAATGAATCATAGAAACATGAACAATGGAACATAGAAACATGAACAATGAAACATAGAAACATGAACAATGAAACATAGAAACATGAACAATGAAACATAGAAGTATGAACAATAGAACATAGAAACATGAACAATGAAACATAGAAACATGAACAATGAAACATAGAAACATGAACAATGAAACATAGAAACATGAACAATGAAACATAGAAACATGAACAATGAAACATACAAACATGAACAATGAAGCATAGAAGTATGAACAATGAAACATAGAAACATGAACATTGAAGCTTAGAAACGTGAACAATGAAACATAGAAACATGAACAATGAAAATAGAAACATGAAGAATGAAACATAGAAACATAAACAAGGAAACATAGAAACATGAACAATGAAACATAGAAACATGAACAATGAAACATAGAAGTATGAACAATGGAACATAGAAACATGAACAATGAAACATAGAAACATGAACAATGTAACATAGAAGCATGAACAATGAAACATAGAAACATGAACAATGAAACATAGAAACATGAACAATGAAACATAGAAGTATGAACAATGAAACATAGAAACATGAACAATGTAACATAGAAGCATGAACAATGAAACATAGAAGTATGAACAATGGAACATAGAAACATGAACAATGAAACATAGAAACATGAACAATGAAACATAGAAACATGAAGAATGATGCATAGAAACATGAACAATGAGACATAGAAACATGAACAATGAAACATAGAAACATTAACAATGAAACATAGAAACATGAACAATGATGCATAGAAACATGAACAATGAGACATAGAAACATGAACAATGAAACATAGAAACATGAACAATGAAACATAGAAACATGAACAATGAAACATAGAAACATGAACAATGAAACATAGAAACATGAACAATGATGCATAGAAACATGAACAATGAGACATAAAAACATGAACAATGAAACATAGAAACATGAACAATGAAACATAGAAACATGAACAATGAAACATAGAAACATGAACAATGAAACATAGAAACATGAACAATGAGACATAGAAACATGAACAATGAAACATAGAAACATGAACAATGAAACATAGAAACATGAACAATGAAACATAGAAACATGAACAATGAAACATAGAAACATGAACAATGAAACATAGAAACATGAACAATGAAACATAGAAACATGAACAATGAAACATAGAAACATGAACAATGAAACATAGAAACATGAACAATGAAACATAGAAACATGAACAATGGAACATAGAAACATGAACAATGAAACATAGAAACATGAACAATGAGACATAGAAACATGAACAATGAAACATAGAAACATGAACAATAAAGCACAGAAACATGATCAATGAAACATAGAGACATGAACAATGAGACATAGAAACATGAACAATGAAACATAGAAACATGAACAATGAAACATAGAAACATGAACAATGAAACATAGAAACATGAACAATGAAACATAGAAACATGAACAATGAAACATAGAAACATGAACAATAAAGCACAGAAACATGAACAATGAAGTCCCTGCTTTCACTCGCTCCCTTTGTTTATTCTTTCCTCTTTCTCTTTCCTGCAACTTTGTCTACCTCCCTTCTTCCAGTCTTTCTTCGTTTCCCCTTTCACATTTCTATCGTTCTTTTATCATTCCCATTTCTTGTTTTTCATCCCCCCTCCTTCCTTCCTCATTACCAATTTCCTTTCCCACTTCCCACTTAAACCTTCCTACGCACTCCACTTACCTCTTCCTTCCTTTCCTCTGTTTTTATTTGTTTTCCTTTCCTCATCTTTCGTCTTTCCTTCTTCTGATAAATTTATCCTCTTGTCTTGCGCTCCCTCCCCTTTTCCTCTTCCTTCCATATTCTCTTCCCCACCCCTCCCCTTTTCCTCTTCCTTCCATATTCTCTTCCCCACCCCTCCCCTTGTCCTCTTCCTTCCACATTCCCTTGCCCATTCCTCCTCTTTTCGTCTCCCTTCCCTATTCCCCTCCCTCATAGCCTAGACTCGCCCATTCATCTGCGTCTGTCCTGTACTTGAAATAGACTGTCTCAATCTAATATGAATCCTGTCAGTAATTCTCACCAGGAACTGTCGTGCTGCGCATCGTGTAACCACTGTCCGTCCACCCCCTCCCCCTTCCATTGTGTCTCCATCTTGGAGTGGTATAGAGACAAGCGTGTTCCAGTGACCACAAGAGCAATGCTGACGGAAGTGCAGCAGCTGGTAGGGTCTCCCATGTCGTACAGGTCAAGGGATAGGTACCAGACGAAGAGAGACACAAACCTGCTGCCTTGCATGTAGACAGCCAGATGCTAGATAGAGCACATCTGAAAGTATTCTCGTCGAGGTCAGATGTTCTGAGCTAAAGGTTGGACGAAAGAATGCACTTTATGTCACCGTCTACATGACTCATTCAAATATTTACATAGCTCTTGTTCATTTAACATCTGTGTAAATTAGTACAAGAAACCAGATTTAACTCAGGCAAAAACCACTGAGCAAGTCATACAAGAAACAGATGAAATCCCTACTCTAATTCCAGACGTCAGGCGGAGACAATCCAGATTGTGTGGGCAGATTTTGAGGATAAATAAAC
>OY992895.1:1477500-1512500 GCA_963921405.1 Cepaea hortensis
TCATTCATTCATTCATTCATTCATTCATTCATTCATTCATTCATGCATTCATTCATTCATCACAAGTTCCGCCAACATACAACGAGATATAATACCCCGATTTCCCACAAGAACTCTCTGTAACATCCCCTTTCTAGATTCTTGGTTGTCACGGCACCAAATCAACACACACATGTAACAATTCTCTTACACAAGCTGTGTTGGCGGTATAGCCGTGTCAGTAGTCTAGTAGCAGATATACCACCAGATGTGATTTCAACCGTGTCGTAAAATATCTTCTGCTGCTGCTGCTGTTTTCTTCTTCTTCTTCTTCTTCTTCTTCTTCTTCTTCTTCTTCTTCTTCTTCTTCTTCTTCTTCTTCTTCTTCTTCTTCTTCTTCTTCTTCTTCTTCTTCTTCTTCTTCTTCTTTGTATAGATCAACAGGCACTGGGAGAGATGATGAACTCAATATCCCGCGGCCGCCTTTTCTTCCCCAGTCATTTCCTGGTACTCACGAAGGCCGGGTGGACTTGCGAGTCCAGGTCGCGCGTCTACAAACCCGCCTCCAGGCTAAACCGACTCTGATTACTCTGAACCGCCTGGCTAGCGTACCAGCCACTTCGCCATCAAAGCACCCTCTCCTCATCCCGTGTAACATGCCACAGCTTTCTTGTCTCTAATGGCAATGGCTTATGACAGGTTTTGCTTTTCCTATTGTATCCTTGATGTCCGTGCTACATCTTCCGTCCGATGTTATCCACGTATGCAAATGTACCAATTTCTTGAAGTGACTCAAATACATGCCATTGATTTAGCTTGTAGACTTTGGGAGGACACGTTTCTTTGATTTCACAATGACTGGTGTTTTCCTGTTATTCAAGCCATGTCATCATTAGAGGTTGTAATCATTCTAGGGTATTAATGTGTACTTACAGACTACAAGAAGAGAGAGTGTGCACACACTAGGCAAGTCTGTCAGTCTCTTTTATCCTTTACCCCTATCCCCTTCAAAATCAACAGAGAATAAGGGCCATCCCAGCCTTAGATTAATAATCCTGTGACCGAATCAGGGACATTTCGGATATTAATCTGACAAGGATTATCGCCCACAAAGGATCTGTTAACCGTAAGCGCACACAACTTGACCCTGTTTAACACATTAATCTGACAGGGATTGCCGTCAATAAGGGATCTGTCAACTGTAAGCACACACAACTTGATCCTGTTTACCACATTAATCTGACAGGGATTGTCGGCAATAAGGGATCTGTCAACTGTAAGCACACACAACTTGACCCTGTTTAACACATTAATCTGACAGGGATTGTCGTCAATAAGGGATCTGTCAACTGTAAGCACACACAACTTGACCCTGTTTAACACATTAATCTGACAGGGATTGTCGTCAATAAGGGATCTGTCAACTGTAAGCACACACAACTTGATCCTGTTTAACACATTAATCTGACAGGGATTGTCGTCAATAAGGGATCTGTCAACTGTAAGCACACACAACTTGACCCTGTTTAACACATGTGCGTACATACCGATGGGGGAACATCGAAAGGTCAGAGTGAGCAGAATGTGTTTGTACTCACCTCCTCAGGTAGGAGATAACGTTTCCAACAAAGGCTCCTCGGTTTTCCTCATTTTTGATCATAGGGATGAAAGGATCGGATCCAATCTGCCAACCCCCGACTGCCAGTAGAACCTTCAGGGATGGATTCTTCTCCTTCAGTGCCAGTGTTCTTGCGTACAGGCCTGCAATACCAGATCATATACGTGAGACTCTTTGTCTATTGCCAGCGCACAGACGGGCAGGCCTGCAATACCAGACCACATGCGTGTCACTTTATTTGTTGCCAGCGCACAGACGTGCAGGAATGCAATTTTAGACCACATATGTAGGTCTCCTTATCTATTGCCAGCGCGCACACGTGCAGACCTACAATTTTAGACCACATGTGTGAGCCTCTCTATAAATTACCAGCACTCAGACTTAAGAACTACAAAATACACCGATTTGAAGGTTACAATCTATACATACTATGCGCATCATCATCATGTGGCATGCCGATAAGCGTACACGATCACCAGAGTCGTGGATCAGCTCTGTGTTCTTGCCTCGACAATACCACGTGGTCAAGCCATCCAGATATCTTATCTGTCTTCCCCTTGTTCTCTTCCCCTCAATCTTGCCAGTTGTCACCAAGTCTCCCAATTTATTTCTTCTCATAACGTGTTCAAAAAGTGTGACTGTCTGCGTCTAATTTCTCTAATCAGTTTACGGTTTTCGTCTGTTTCTTGAAGGACTTGTTCATTGGTTTTTCTGTCTGTCCATGGTATTCATTGCATTTTCCTCAGAAACCACATTTCCACAGCTGGCAGATATTTCAGCTTGTCTGTTCATTGTCCACGCTTCACATCCACACGCTATCACATTCGGGGTGAGTTAACTAAATGTTTGACCAGATATAGCAAGCTAATTTTTACATTGATAATTTTGTATGATGTTAGAAATATCCAAATATCCTTTGGCAGAAGAAGGTTGCCCACTCCTGCTCTACAAGATGTGATTGACATTGTCAACACCTCTCTTCTTCTGAAGTTCCGCACCTGAAGGTTCTGCCAAAGTCTTGATCTAACATTTCAAATGTGGGGGGTGTCATTGTCCGTCGGCAGTCCCGGGCACGGAGCCCAGGGGTCCTGCAAACTACACCTGGTAGCCCGAACTCCCCACATTGTGACGTCAATAACTGGGAATTATGGGAAGCAATCCACAAACACAACTAAACAAACACAATGTATAAAAACACAAACAAACAGACACAGGTGTACAAACACACAATACTAACTGACCTTTGGGACCTTGGTCATTCTTGTCGAAGGGCGTGAGGTCTCGGCCGTCAGGTGTGATATCCACGAAGGCGTAGATGAGATGTGTGCACAGGTAGGGGTCGATGTGCTCGGGCAAGAAGTTACCCACTCCGTGACGTTTGTAGGCGAAACTGCTGTAGTAGCAGAATATTTTCTCACCTGTGACCAGGAGATGTGACATGATGTCAGGTGCGGAGAAATGACAGGTGTGACATGATGTGAGGCGTGGTGGAATGACAGATGTGACATGATGTCAGGCGTGGTGGAATGACAGATGTGACATGATGTCAGGCGTGGTGGAATGACAGATGTGACATTATGTGAGGCGCGGTGGAATGACAGATGTGACATGATGTCAGGCGTGGTGGAATGACAGATGTGACATTATGTGAGGCGCGGTGGAATGACAGATGTGACATGATGTCAGGCGCGGTGGAATGACAGATGTGACATGATGTCAGGCGTGGTGGAATGACAGATGTGACATGATGTGAGGCGTGGTGAAATGACAGATGTGACATGATGTGAGGCGCGGTGGAATAACAGGTGTGACATGATGTCAGGCGTGGTGGAATGACAGATGTGACATTATGTGAGGCGCGGTGGAATGACAGATGTGACATGATGTCAGGCGCGGTGGAATGACAGATGTGACATTATGTGAGGCGCGGTGGAATGACAGATGTGACATGATGTGAGGCGTGGTGGAATGACAGATGTGACATGATGTGAGGCGTGGTGGAATGACAGGTGTGACATGATGTCAGGCGTGGTGGAATGACAGATGTGACATTATGTGAGGCGCGGTGGAATGACAGATGTGACATGATGTGAGGCGTGGTGGAATGACAGATGTGACATGATGTGAGGCGTGGTGGAATGACAGGTGTGACATGATGTGAGGCGCGGTGGAATGACAGATGTGACATGATGTGAGGCGGTTCTCCACTGCTTCTCTTCTCCTCACATGACCTAATAACTGTTGGTATCTCTGTGCTAAAGTTGCATATACTGTTCTAGTTTCTTTAACCTCTTCCAGACAATCGTTGTTAGCTACCATGGTAGTCCCGGGTGTACCCAACATTCTTCTTAGGAACTACCCCTCCGATGCCTCCGGGGGTTTCTAATGTGTACCTAACTGGTACAGGCGATGCACAGATGCGTGTATCACATCAGGTTGCCGATGGCAGAAGCCAAGGATCAACAACAAAGCCAAAGCTTTGGGATAGTGCAGCCTTGGCACTGATTTATTTATTAATATTATTTTAAGAAGAAGGGCTCGCGGTTCTCCAGGGGTTAGAGCCGCCCGATCAGGTCCCCACGTCCCTGGGTGTCATTCGGATGACCGACTATGCTAGTGGCCCTGGCAAGATCACATGTGGATACCACATTTCGATCTTAGCCAAAAGCCGAGAAGCGTGGGAATTTGTTGACCAAAACTGAACGTGGCTCGAGATGTATGGCGTTTGTTGAGTGGAACCGTGTTTCGTATGGTACTGTATAATCATCTAGGGAATTCATTCATTCATGCATTCATTCATTCAGTAGCAAGTCCTTTGCAGAACCTCGCTCCCAAAACAATCTTCCGGAAAACTTCGAACGAACGAACGAACGAACAAACTTTATTTTCGAAGGGTAACAAATTGGGCACGCAGGCCCATCTTACATTCGGCCCTTCCAATCACTCATCTTTCGTTCATCAGTGCATAGTGCATTCACATAGGAAAAAAACATTGTCAAATGAATGTTGTAAGCATAAACAATGCATGTTACCATGTTATGAGACAAATCCCCCACCCACCCACCCATCCCCTATCCATCCGCGTGTCTCCCACACACACAGATCCACCACCCAACCACACACATACCCACAAGCACATACATGACCCCATCCACCCACCTATCCCCCAACCGACACATCCCACACACATCATCTCCCCCCACACACACACACACATCTCCCACCAACCACACATCCCCACCACACATCCCCCACCCACCCACACACAAACGCAGGCACACATGCATGCAACCACCCATCCATACCCACCCACACATCCCCCACCTTCATACATCTCCCCACCCACACGCACACACCCTCCACCCATCCCATAACTTACCAACACTTACCCACCCACATATCCTCCATCACCCACCCACACACCCCCAAACACTCAGCCAAACACACATCCCCCAACCACATATCCAACACCCACACACACACACATATTCCCGCCAACTCAAATATCCTACACTTACCCACCCACAAAACTCGCACCCGCACTTCTCGGTCATAAGCAAGATATCCCGCGTCCGATACACCCATCAAGAGATCATCTGCCATATCCTCCACCCATCTTCTCTTCGGCCTTCCTCTTCCTCTCTTCCCGGACATATACTCCTAAATTATTGTTCTCTCCAAACTTTTATGAGGTTTCATGTGACCAACATATTTCAATTTTCTTTGTTTTATTGTATTTAGTAACCAACTTTCTTCAATATTCAGGTTTTGTAGTATGGATGCATTTGTTCTTTTCTGTATCCAAGATATTCTTAGAACTAATCTGTAACATTTATATTCAAAGGCATTTATGCGCTGCTCAGCTTGTTTAGTAAGTGTCCAGGTCTCACAGGCGTATGTTGCAATGGGAAAGATGCATGCTCTTAAAAATCTAATTTATGTAGTTCTGTCTGTCCCATTCCATAATTTATTCAGTTGTTTTGGTTTTTGAAGAGCAATTGATAGTCGTCGTTTAATTTCTGTCATTGCGTCGCCGTTGTTGGTAATTAATGACCCAAGATATTCTAAATTTTCCACCACCTAAAATTTTTCGTGGCTTAGAGGTTATGACTTTTCTCCGTAATCTCGTATACTCTCGTCGGTGACGTGATGATGGTGAGAATCAGCAGTGGTTCGAATCGCATCGGTAACTTACGGGGTATGTGAGCCGGCCTCTCAGAAAGCAATGGCAAACTACTGAGCGTAATCTTGCCAAGAAATCAACATACAGCTGAAAGATGCTGGTGTTGACAGCGATGTCCTGTAAAGGATATGCAAAAAAAAAAAAAAATCATATATTTCTTTCTCCACATTAGTTTTATCATTATGCATTATCTTTGTTTTTGCTATGTTAAGATATAAGTTATGATTTTCACTATTCTTTTGTGTTGAGGTTATTAGGTTTTCTATGCCATTCTGTGTTGTGGATAGTAATACTGTATCATCAGCAGATAGAATCTCTGGTATGTCATGACCGCCGATATTTAGGGCATCATATAGCTCCCTGTTTATATCATCTCTTACATTTCTCACTATATTTTCGGCGTACAGGTTAAACAATTAGGGTGACAGCACACAGCCCTGACGGACTCCTTGCTTGATGTCAAACCAATCTGATGCCTCGCCATCTATTCTAACTGCTGCTTGTTGGTCTAGATAGAGCATTTGTATGAGTTGTATTACATGTGGTGGAAAGCCCATATTCCTCATGATTTCCCAAAGTTTCTGATGCTGTACACAGCTAAATGCCTTTGAATAATCCACAAAACATGAGAATAGGTTTACATTAAATTCTCTGCACTTCTCTATTATTAAACGCATGTTGAATATGTGATCTCTTGTTCCTCTTCCTTGTCTAAATCCAGCTGTAACCACGTTAATCTCTTCTTCCATTTTCTTACGAAGTCTTCCCATCATGAATTTTAAGAAATTGGTCATGTGTATTGTTTGCAAGAGAAAAAGGTGTGCAGGCTGAAGCAGGATTGTGATAGAGGAAATGCACCAATAGAGAAGGCTGCAGGTTGTCCAGATAAAGTGACAGTACCCGATGGGGTCAATGGTCAGAGTCGTGAGGTGATCTGCTCTTAAAACATACCTGTATTTATGTAAGACTTCAAACAATGGTAACTGACCTTGACCTAGCATTGCCAGGGCCATCATGGTGGCAATATGAAAGAAAACACGAACCATGGTGTCTTCTGGCAGTTTTTGGCAATACAGCAATGTCAATAATACATGTGCCACAATTCTGTGATAGCAAACTCAGCCTCCGATCTGAAGCCAATGGTTCGATTTATCTGCCAGTCCTGTGAAGTCTGTCCGATGCTGTGTAGTCTGTCTGCCAATCTTGTGAAGTCCGTCTGTCAAAGAAACAATAAAACTACTTTGTAGCAACAAACTCCGGCACACAATTATATGAGAAACACATTTTGTGAAATAATTACAAGGCAAATGCATAAAGAGAAGTATGAAACTAAACGACATCAGGTGGTGCCGCGATGGTACTGTCATTAACTGATTCAGCGACAAACAAACAGTAGATTTGGATGGCACACAATCACATGAACAAGTAGAATGAAGTCAATTTCCATTTACTGAGCATCACAGTTGCAGAAGACACCGCGAAACGAAACGAATAACGCGATATTCCTAGTACGGCGATATATCGTCATTCTGTCACATTGTCACAAAATAAAACCTTGGGTTTAACCAGTTGATTATTATAGAGGCTTTCTGATTAAACGGACTATCTGCCAGCGACAACTATTTTAACTAACAGTAGAGACGAATCCCGGCATCGCCTTGACAGTTTATCAACATTTGAATACAGATGGAAGCCGTGGAATCATAGTGGCAATCGGATGTTGTCCATCACCTGTCGGACAGAATTAACAGTGGCAGATGTATAGAGGAAGTGAGTGCGCTGAATCATACATCGCTTTGACAAGTCAATAACATATCAGAGGGAAAACGGAAGTACTCAGCACGAAAGTAAACAGTACCTCTGTCAATTCTTAGTTTCCGGAACATCAAGAAGACTGGCAGCTTGTTGGGAAAAACTGTTGTTGGGATCATACAGTAACTCGTTAGTTTGTTGGGGGAGTCGAAACAAGTGATGACAACTTTGACAGTGACTAAGGCAAGGGAGAATCGATTCTTGACAATGGATGATATGAGCAAATAACACCTGCAGGACGTCACCCATATCACGTGACCAATTTTAGGGGTTTGCCAGAAAACCATGATTGGAGATGGGGAGTTGACAAAAACCGTGGATTATGATGGACGTGTTTGTGGGAGAGCTCTACAGTGTTAGATTTATTTAAGAATAACTAGCATGTGCCGTTATGGCAAAGTGTAGTAGCCATCCCGGGAATGAGGCGGTTTTGCATAAGGTAGTCAATATAGTCTATTAGTTCTAATTAATATAGACTGTAGCCTTGTTAAAACTATAGTGTGATGATTAGCACTGTTAGTGGAAACTAGTTAGAGTAGAATAGTGATATTAGCTCTGCTAGTTAAGAATAGAGTAGGGTAGTGATGATAAGCTATGCTAGTTAAGCATCGAGTAATGATGGATAATTGGGAGACGGGGGAATTGCCCGCTGGAGTTTTGCACTCTGTATGGGTCTTTCCTTGTCATAGCCTGATTCGGCCCTAGGTGGGTAGCTAATCTGCTCTATGACAAAGTTTAGTTAGCTAAAGATCATTAAGCAAGGCAATAGGCTTACACTCAGCCGGTAGGATCAGTGACTAGTACTATCACCAGATGTGTTGTTTCTATCCTAGGTTCCCTACCAGATCCGAGGAAACTCAACAAGTTTTTAGGAAAGGTTCAAATCCCATTCGGAAGAACACCAGTTGAACAGTCAATAAAGTTTCGTACAGAACGTAACTAAAGCTAGAAGGAAGATGATTCACCAAAGACGGGTGATGATTGTTGATGCACCACACAGCATCAGACAGTAGTAACTAACCGAGAACATTAATTATAATAGTTACATAGTGTGATATAAGCTCGTGTAATAGAACACAAGACATGATACTTGAGGCTAGATAGACACGAGTGAGGATCAAGTACATTAACAATTAACATTAATAACTGTGTACACACTACAAAGGACTTGTGCATTTTTTTAGGAACGATAGGAACGGACATTGTGTAGGGTGCAACCGGTCCATGATTAACTGTTAATACCACCAGTGTCTATTTCGGAAGATCATGAAATGGGATTACCAGAGGTCTACAGAGGCAAATCAGTATCCAGCAGGATGGTTTCGGCACTGGGTGAGATGTACATGTTCTGACGTAACGTGCTGTGGTCTATCCTTGCTGGGATCAGCTGACTGGGTTGTGGTCTGAGAGTCCGATGCTACACACTTTATAGAACACGTCACACATTTTCTTCGCATACACGTCTCATACACGTTACACTTTTCTTTTTAATAAATTAAGCTATATTCATTTATTTTAGAAGCAAGAGTTGTTGAGTATGTTGCGTTGGAGAAGTATGAGAGGGGGCATAGTACGACAGTGAGAGAGTGATAGGAAAAGGTGTCCACGGGCTGATGGAGTGTGTTGGACGGAAGCTGGTGGATTCTCCAGAATATTAAAAAGGAGAAAAATATTATAATGTGGGTGTCGACTCTCTTCACTCCAGGGACGACACTGTAAAGGAGGACACGACACACATGTGGCGATATATTATCCTTCGGCATTGAATAAGTTAATTGCTACTGTAGGACGGAAACCAAGGTACTCCGGGCAACATCATGGAGGATCCGTCTTCGCGAGCAGACGTCGTCAGGTGTAAATACCGACAGTTCCAGCAACATGCTGGGTGTGGACGTTGGGCATTCGTTCCCTCTAGTGTGCCTCCATGCTGGAACCACACTTGAGTCCACATACAAACATCCTTAAATATACCGTTTCCTCTATTATTGTATCTTCAACCAGCAGCCGTTGGTAGACAGTCTTCAGAATGTCCACCTTGTCCATCTTGAAGCCAGCAGGTCTTTACCCCGCATCCCAGCAGGGCCCGTCCATGCAGACCTTGTCACACAGAGAGAGAGAGAGAGAGAGAGAGAGAGAGAGAGAGAGAGAGAGAGAGAGGGAGAGAGAGAGAGAGAGAGAGAGAGAGAGAGAGAGAGAGAGAGAGAGAGAGAGAGAGAGAGAGAGAGAGAGAGAGAGAGAGAGAGAGAGAGAGAGAGAGAGAGAGAGAGAGAGAGAGAGAGAGAGAGGGTGTATGTCTGGGGCCCACTTGTGCCACATCTGTTCATGCGACAACTGTCCACAGTGTCGTCGCAGCAACATGAGGTGAGCAACTCTACACACAAATAGTTGCGACATTGTGAGGTGTGGTGATTGGTTCCCTTCACCACCCTCCTTTCTCTAACAAAATCTCTGGCTTATTCAATGTTACTCATCGGGACAGACGGCCATGTTCACACAAACTGATGACGTGTTCAGAACCGAAATTTCCTGTGTCTGCCACTTATTCTCTGGCCTTCATCTGATAGCCTATACTCTATCACTGGTCTAACACTACATCTCGCTGTCCTGAGTGAAGATAAAATACCCAAAACCCTTACACACCATCTGTCATATGGCTGAGGTTTACTGTCCGAAGACAGCAATTCATGCTGTCCCCGAAGTTTGTCTCAAGGATATGCACATTTTCAAAGACATATACTTCTTCAAACAACCACTTTATTGCACTGGGATGAAATACGTGGGCATTCAGTCTCCGCGGTGAATATGGAAGAATATGTATGTCTGCACACAGAACCGGCACTGGGGCTTCGGCCATAGTGAGTCTCATAATGCCCCTACACACATAGTCGAGTGTTAGAACTCAGCGGCAGACGCTTTGCGTTGATGTTTACGGTATGAGGCGTCAGCCGTTCAGAAATCAACGGAAAACTGCTGAACTATAATTGTCCAGTACATCACAAACAGCCAATAAACGCTGGGGTGGACGGCAAGGTTCTTGACAGGGAACACAGCCAACTAACATACAGAATATGGAAGAAAATAGAAGCTTGTTTATGGTATAAAATATCAACTAACATAAGAAATATAGGAGAAATAAAGAAAAATGATATGGTGTAAAATACAAACGAACTATGAGAGAGAATATAGAAGAAAAATAGAAGAATGTGTATAGTATAAAATGCCAAGGAACTAACAGAGAAATATAAAGACAATAGAAGAACGTGCATGGTATAGCAAACCTCGGAACTAACTGAGAAATATGGAAGAGACTACAGGAACGTGTAAGGTATAGCATACCATGGAACTAACAGAGAAATATAGAAGAAACTACAGGAACATGTATGGTATAAAATACCCAGGAACTAACAGAGAAATATAGAAGAAACTACAGGAAAGTGTGTGGTATAAAATACTCAGGAACTAACAGAGAATTATAGAAGACAATAGAAGAACGTGTTGGTATAAAATACCCAGGAACTAACAGAGAAATATAGAAGACAATAGAAGAACATGTATGGTATAAAATACCCAGGAACTAACAGAGAAATATAGAAAACAATAGAAAAACATGTATGGTATAATATACCCAGGAACTAACAGAGAAATACAGAAGACAATAGAAGAACGTGTTGGTATAAAATACACAGGAACTAACAGAGAAATATAGAAGACAATAGAAGAACGTATTGGTATAAAATACCCAGGAACTAACAGAGAAATATAGAAGAACGTGTATGGTATAAAATACCCAGGAACTAACAGAGAAATATAGAAGACAATAGAAGAACATGTATGGAATAAAATACCCAGGAACTAACAGAGAAATATAGAAGACAATAGAAGAACATGTATGGTATAAAATACCCAGGAACTAACAGAGAAATATAGAAAACAATAGAAGAACATGTATGGCATTAAATACCCAGGAACTAACAGAGAAATATAGAAGACAACAGTATAACATGTATGGTATAAAATACCCAGGAACTAACAGAGAAATACAGAAGACAATATAAGAACATGTATGGCATAAAATACACAGGAACTAACAGAGAAATACAGAAGACAATAGAAGAACATGTATGGTATAAAATACACAGGAACTAACAGAGAAATATAGAAGACAATAGAAGAACATGTATGGTATAAAATACCCAGGAACTAACAGAGAAATACAAATGACAATAGAACGTGTATGGTATAAAATACCCAGCCTAAAATGGCTACCAGAAACTGTCTCGGGAAACAAAGGCGATCGCCGTGAAACTTGCCACGTCACGTGCTACTGGTCTAGACAAACACTGGCCACGTCACGTGCTACTGGTCTAGACAAACACTGGCCACGTCACGTGCTACTGGTCCACACAAACACTGGCCACGTCACGTGCTACTGGTCCACACAAACAATGGCCACGTCACGTGCTACTGGTCCACACAAACACTGGCCACGTCATGTGCTACTGGTCTAGACAAACACTGGCCACGTCAAGTGCTACTGGTCCACACAAACACTGGCCACGTCACGTGCTACTGGTCCACACAAACACTGGCTACTTCACGTGCTACTGGTCCACACAAACACTGGCCATGTCACGTGCTACTGGTCCACACAAACACTGGCCACGTCACGTGCCACTGGTCCATACAAACACTGGTCACGTCACGTGCTACTGGTCCACACAAACACTGGCCACGTCACATGCTACTGGTCCACACAAACACTGGTCACGTCACGTGCTACTGGTCTAGACAAACACTGGCTACGTCACGTGCTACTGGTCCACACAAACACTGGCCACGTCACGTGCTACTGGTCCACACAAACACTGGCCACGTCATGTGCTACTGGTCCACAAAAACACTGACCACGTCACGTGCTACTGGTCCACACAAACACTTGCCACGTCACGTGCTACTGGTCCACACAAACACTGGCCACGTCACGTGCTACTGGTCCACATAAACACTGGCCACGTCACATGCTACTGGTCCACACAAACACTGGTCACATCACGTGCTACTGGTCCACACAAACACTGGTCACGTCCTACTGGTCCACACAAACACTGACCACGTCACGTGCTACTGGTCCACACAAACGTTGGTCACGTAACATGCTACTGGTCTAGACAAACACTGGCCATGTCACGTGCTACTGGTCCACACAAACGTTGGTCACGTAACATGCTACTGGTCCACACAAACACTGACCACGTCACGTGCTACTGGTCCACACAAACGTTGGTCACGTAACATGCTACTGGTCTAGATAAACACTGGCCACGTCACGTGCTACTGGTCCACACAAACGTTGGTCACGTAACATGCTACTGGTCTAGATAAACACTGGCCACGTCACGTGCTACTGGTCTAGACAAACACTGGCCATGTCACATGCTACTGGTCCACACAAACACTGGTCACGTCCTACTGGTCCACACAAACACTGGCCACGTCACGTGCTACTGGTCTAGATAAACACTGGCCACGTCACATGCTACTGGTCCATACAAACACTGGCCACGTCACATGCTACTGGTCCACACAAACACTGGTCACATCACGTGCTACTGGTCCACACAAACACTGGCCACGTCACGTGCTACTGGTCTAGATAAACACTGACCACGTCACGTGCCACTGGCCCACACAAACACTGGTCACGTCACGTGCTACTGGTCCACACAAACACTGACCACGTCACGTGCTACTGGTCCACACAAACACTGGTCACATCACGTGCTAGTGGTCTAGATAAACACTGGTCACTCACGTGCTACTGGTCCACACAAACACTGGTCACGTCACGTGCTACTGGTCTAGATAAACACTGTCCACGTCACGTGCTACTGGTCTAGGCAAACACTAGCCACGTAACGTGCTACTGGTATAGACAAACGCTAGCCACGTCACGTGCTACTGGTCTAGATAAACACTGGCCATGTCACGTGCTACAGGTCTAGATAAACACCGGCCACGCCATGTGCTACTGGTCCACACAAACACTGGCCACGTCATGTGCTACTGGTCTAGATAAACACTGGCCACGTCACGTGCTACTGGTCTAGATAAACACTGGCCACGTCACGTGTTACTGGTCTAGATAAACACTGGCCACGTCACGTGCTACTGGTCTAGATAAACACTGGCCACGTCACGTGCTACTGGTCTAGATAAACACTGGCCACGTCATGTGTTACTGGTCTAGATAAACACTGGCCACGTCATGTGCTACTGGTCTAGATAAACACTGGCCACGTCATGTGCTACTGGTCTAGATAAACACTGGCCACGTCATGTGTTACTGGTCTAGATAAACACTGGCCACGTCACGTGCTATTGGTCTAGACAAACACTGGCCACGTCACGTGCTACTGGTCTAGGCAAACATGGACCTGGCACCTTGTACCCAGTGCCACCCAAGGGGCGTACACGGCCCTTGACCTACTTACTTTAACAACAGTTACTTGTATATCCTTTACAGGATGTCGCAGTCAACTCCAACATTTACTGCCTGTTTGTGATTTCTTGGCAAGATTACGTTCTGTTGTTTGCCATGGCTTTCTAAACGACCGGCACTCATACCATTGTATGGAAATCAACACAAGGCGGACTACTTCCACATCGTCCGCAGCTGACTTTCGAACGCGGTATGCAGGATTATGAATTACGTTGGTTAACCCTTCACCACAGAGCCGGTTTTAAAGCAATCAACTGGATATTTTTATTTATTCCCAAGAATCCTGGAGAGGAGACCACTCAGTGAAGTTTTCCTGTGTGTTGTTAGCTGCATACATGTATCTATTGTTTATTGTTTTGTTTTGGTTGTCCCTTTCACGAAGACTCCCGGAATCGTTGGCCTGTATCCTGTGTGTTTTTCCACCTGTCGAGTTTCTGTCATATGTTGTGTTTATTCCGACTCCAAATAATGCCGGGATTGACTGTATTGTCCTGTAAAGGATACGCAACTAACTTTTCAACAACCAAACACGCGAGTACTGCCTGTAAATAAAACATAATTAATTTCCGATACACGGCTTACTGCAGGCTGAAGTTGGGTCACCAAATGATGGCACGGGACCAAGTCTTCATATTCTGGTGAAATAAGTTGTTAGAATGGAAACCACAGTACCACAGAATGAGTCGGACAGCCTGTTGTTAAACTTTGTTGAAGAATCACTGACAATGAAGCGACAAGAACTGACAGACGGGCCCTGGGACCAGGACTTTATACGATATTTGCTGGCAGTGTCAGTGAATGCCCAGGCGACGGCGTTACTTCCGTGCTAATGTCATGTGACCTTTGCTCTAGTCAAGATTTGCATATTTGAACAGTGAAGAAGCAACAATGATTTCTCGTGGAAACATTGTCAACAAAATGGCCCCGCTGAGTGATTGCCCTCACCTCCCCGCATTGTCTCCCTACGGCATCCTCTACATCATCGCCCGTCCCAGTCCGGCAGGTTTGTCCACGGAACAGGTGATCCAGTGCCAGTAAACAGGTGTCTGGCTCAGGTGTACATCTGGACAACATTCTAGCACAGGTGTACATCTGGACACAAACAAACCTGTTTGTGCCTTCGTTGGCGTTGAGCTGCAGCATATTCTACACAGGTGCTGCTGCTACCACCACTGTTGATGCTGCTGCTACTACTACTACTACCACTACTACTAATTATATAATTACTAAAAACATTAGTTGCATATCCTTTACAGGACGTTTGCAGTCAAAACCAGCATTTTTTGCTGTTGTTGATGTCTTGGCAAGTTTACGTTCAGTAGTTTTCCATTGATTTCTAAACTACCGGCATCCATACCTCTTCGTAAAAAAAACCCAGCGAAACGCGGTCTGCTGCTAAATCGCGCGCAGCTGTGTTTCGAACGCGTGTATGCGAGAATCACGAACCGCGTCAGTAACACCTTCTCCACGGAGACCGGCATATAATTACTAGCATTGATATTACTAATGAGTGCATCGGACTGATGTTTGCACGAAGGTTAGCTTTCCCTATTACCCCTGTCCCTCGCTATCAGGCGAACCCACTCTGACTTCTGAGGTAATTGTTCCTTACGTCCCCAAGTCCAGGACGTTCATATTTCAGTCCAGCTGACCGTTGTGTGGACGAACTCCGATGCCACGGATAGAAAGAGAAAATGCCTCTTAGCGACGCTCATTGTCGTGTTCCTTGTGTTTGTTGAAGAGCACAGAGCCGTCCCTCCCCTCTGATCACTCTGTTTATGGAATTCCTCGGCGAGGCAGCATCTGTAAATAATGTCCACTAGCAATAACTGAGATGGATTCTCCTGTCCTGACCCTTGGACATTCGCCGACCCTGACCTTTGGTGTCTGGTGTCTGCCACAACGGATTCAAGGATACAGCCAATTCTAATGTTGACATTCGGACACCTCCGACGAGAGCACGCATCCTTCGTTTGTTACTCAATATTCCACCACTTGTCTTCTGTTCCATTTTGTGGAGCCCGGTGGTGCAGTGGTTAGTGTGCTGCCTGCCAGATTGTCCTGGTTCAACCCCTGCGGGAACAGGACAATCTTTCCCCATCAGTTCTAAGCCGACTCTAGACTCCACTCGCCTTCAATGACAAATGGGAACCAAACAATTTCCAGAATCGTCAGGACAATGTCTAAGAGAAAACAGGCAACGAGGAAGTAAACTGAACACCCCACCTCATATGCCGTGGCCTATAATATGTGAAGAATAACAGTTCAAACCCCGACAGCAGAGTCTGCCATGGGAATCCCTTATGTTCCCTTTGAATTAGTTATTGTACATTTATTAAAACAGAAAAAAAAATCGAAACTTGACCAAACATGAATTTAATTCAGACAAACTGAGTGCAATACATAGTGTACTACAGATAAACTACAGTGTACTACAGACACACTTGAGTGTGCTAGACAAACGTGGATGTAATACAAACAACTTGAGTGCAATATAGACATAACTTAGTGTAGTACAGATACACTTGGGTGCAATACAGACACAACTGAGTGTAATACAGATAAACGTGAGTGTAATACAGACAAACTTGAATGTAATACAGACACAACTGAATGTAATACAGATAAACGTGAGTGTAATACAGACAAACTTGAATGTAATACAAACAAACTCGAGTGCAATACAGACAACGTTGAGTGCAATATAGATAAAGTTGAATGTACTATAGACAAACTTGAGTGTATTACAGACACACTTGGGTGTAATACTAACAAACTTGAGTGCAATACAGATACCATCCATCATGTGCCATGCCAATAAGCGTGGGCGGTCATGTTCTGCCATCTCACTCGATCACCATAGTCGTGGATCAGCTCCGTGTTCTTGTCTCGACCATGCTATGTGGCCAAGCCATCCAGGTATTTACTTCTAGGTCTTCCCCTTGGTCTCTTTCCCTCGATCTTGCCAGTTGTCACCAAGTTCTCCAATTCATTTCTTCTCATAACATGTCCAAAAACTTTTGACTGTCTACGTCTAATGACTCTCATCAGTTTACGATCTTCATTTGTTTCATGAAGGACTTATTCATTGGTTTTTCTGTCAGTCCATTGTATTCTTGGCCTTTTCCTTAGAAACCACATTTCCACAGCCATCAGCTGTTTTTCAGCTTGTCTGCTCATTGTCCAAGCTTCACATCCATACAAAAGTATAGGTTCTATGTAGCATCTCAACACTCTTTTTCTCGTTTCCATTGATATCGTTTTATTGGTCAGTATGTTTTTCATCTTGCAAAAGGCTACCTTCGCAATGGCAATTCTTGTTCTAATCTCTTCAAGGCATCTCCCATCAGATGTTATGACTGTGCTGTGATAACTGTATCGATTCACTTGCTTAAGAATATGCCCATTTACTAGTATATCACATAGTGGTATTTCCTTCTTCCCAGTGACGACCATAATCTGTGTCTTCTTAATATTCAGTTCCAACCCTAGTTGCTCACTGTGTGCAACAACCGCATCTACTAAATTTTGCAGGTCCTGTTCATTGTCTGCAATCAAGACTGTATCATCTGCATATCTAATGTTATTGATGTATCGTCCCCCAATGTTGATTCCTTCCATATCTTCTATATTTCTGAAAATATTTTCGCTGTACAGGGGAAAAAAAGATCTGGAGACATTACACATCCCTGTCTCACACATCTTTTAATAGGCTGATATTAACGTACATCGTTATCAATTCTGATGGCAGCTTGTTGTTTCCAATATATGTTTTTTACAAGTCTAAGGTCCTTTCCATCAATTTGTTGATCTTCAAGCATCCTTATCATGTCACCATGTCTCACTTTATCGAAAGCCTTTGTGTAGTCAATAAAGCAAAGATATAGATCTTTGTTTACTTCTATAGAACGTTCAATTACTATTCTCAGTATATACACAGCATTTACTGTACCCGTGCCTTCTACAAACCCACATTGTTCTTCTCCTATTTCAGGTTGTATTTTCTTCCTAACTTTTTGCATGATAATTCTCAGCAGAATCTTCGTGATGTGGCTCATTATACTAATTGTTCGATGTTAATAGCATTCCTAGGCTCCTGATTTCTTCGGGATTACAATAAATATAGAATTACATAATTCAGGAGGTATATCTCCAGTATCATATATAGTGTTCAGCAGTCTGGTGACTTGGTCTATTCCATATTCTTCTAAGGCATTGATCATTTCTATTGTGATGTTATCTGTACCCTGGGTCTTGCCAGTTTTCATATGGTTAAGAGCATTCTGAACTTCCATCTTCAAAATTGATGGTCCTTCATTATTATTCCGATGATCATATTGTTCTTCTCTTGTATCATCATAAAGGTCTTTCACATAATCTGACCACGCATGTAAAATCTGATCTTTTTCTATTATGATTTTGCCATCTTTGGTTTTTAGGCAACCCGTAGTAGTAGGTTCCGTTGTATTTGAGTATATTTTCAGGATTGACTCCTAAGGATTGACCCCAATCCTTAGGATTAGGGTTAGGATTAGGGGTTAGGGTTAGGGATTAGGGTTAGGGTTAGGGGTTAGGGTTAGGGTTAGGGGTTAGGGTTAGGGTTTAGGGTTAGGGGTTAGGGTTAGGGGTTAGGGTTAGGGGTTAGGGTTAGGGTTTCTGTCTTCTCCTAATTATATTGTCTGGATTGACCTCGCTGGGTTGACCCCAATCCAGCTCGGGACCAGGGCGGTTTGGGTAGGGTAGCTATCTAGGTCATATGTAAGGGTCGATACATCTAAGAAAAGACATGATTTTCTAAGAGCAGATAACTAAGTGTGTGTATAATATTTTAACTAATTTTAAATAATAAAAATAAAAATAAAAATAAAAGACAATCAGAGGCGCGCGGCGACGGTCGCAGGAGCAAGCGCGGCCGATCGGTCGCGTGGAGCGGTCGACCCCAGTAAAACAGTGTCTTGTAGTACCCAAGTGGCCAGTCATTGCTGAGTGATCACTAGTCCGGTTATTGACGAGTACTGTGGTGGGGTTAGGTGGGTCGAAGTCTCGAGCCGCGCCGGGTGTCATATGAAAATTATAATAAGTAAAAAGGTATATATGGCGTGTATATGATCTGTAGTGGGTCGTAGTGGCTTATAAAACTATCATCATATAGATTACACCTCTTCAAATGAAAACCTTAAAACAGTAAAGATGGCCGGTAGTAACGGATGTAAGGGGCATGGCTTCGTGATATTCGTTGTTAAGGGGTGGTTGAGTAGCCGAGTAACTAGATAAACGCTTCCAAACACTATCATCGGGTTCGAATCCCAGTGGGGCGGTCTAGTGGTAGAATAATACTTGGTTACTTAGTTGTAATTTCGAGCTATGGTGCTATTAACCCGGCTATGTTTAGAAAAGGAGATGTGGTGTGCTGGTTGCGGAGTATGTTTAGGTGGTACCCCAGACACGGTGGAAGTGCTAGGTTCTAAGCTTGGAACTTTGTCGTTGGTAAAATTGCAGTCATCAACATGTGGGTCTCTAGTTGATCATACGGGTTAGGGTCGCTTTGTCAGGCCTTGTCGCCGCGGCCACAAGTCCCACCGGTGATGAAAAACACAGGCATCCGACTTCGCAGCTTAACTTAACATAACATAAACGGGAGAACACAATATACCCATAACCTCAACAGGTGTTGCAAAAAAATCGATACGAATCTTCATAACGGCTAATCCAGGGGATTATCATCCTCGTAATGACCAAGTCGGGTTAATAATATTTCTGATATCTCCGCCATTGCAAATAGTTCGCGATATTAATAAAGGTTCATAACAAGGTTGGAAGAGGATTAAGGGATTAACACCTATTGTCGGGACATCCAAAAAATCAATAACACTACTCTCGATTTTTCTCATAATTGCCGATTGGAGATTATGGGCTAGGTGTATGTGTCCTTATTTAGTTAAAACAGGTGGTATGAGTAGGAGATATCACAAACAGTATCAGCATGTACCACTCTGATCTTAAATATCAGTAGTTCGTTATTCTTGTGACATTGAAAATGCTCGTGGTGTGAAGACGGATGGTGTACTATGTTATTGAGCGGTGTATATATATTGACCAGTATGTGAAGTTGATAAGGTCACCCCTGTCAGCGCATCGTAGCTGTGTTGTGAATTGTCGCCTATTACATCCGGGTGTACAAATAACCAAAAATATTTCACATCAACTCAGACATGCCTCTATATAGATGCACTGCGAACATGGCTAGAGTCTACTTTAGGAAAGTATCGTGTATCTGTGTATACGGGTTTACCACTGCTTATAGATGTGTGCAGTATTATTGGAAAGCGGCCGTTATGTCTACATTATCAAAGTATGTTGCCTTACAGAGCTGGTATAGTGTTTATGTGTTTGCTTTGCTGCCTTGTAGTATTTGGAGGGAATTTCATGCGGGTGTCTAGTGAACTTTTTAAAAATGATGTCTCTCTATGCACAATGCAACTGGCATTAGAGGCATTTTCAACTTGTCTGCTCACTGACCTCGCTTCACAGTCACACTAAAGTACGGGTTCTATGTAGTACTTAAACACTCCTTTTATTTCTCATTACAGTTGACAACTTTATATTAGTCAGTATGTATTCCAACTTTCAAAAGGCAACCTTCATCACAACGATTCTTGCTCCAACGCTTTAAAGCCACCTCATATCAGACATTGTTGTCTTTCCTTGTAGGCTCACGGCTACTGTTTCATCGTTTCAAGCTCCATACCTCTACTCGTATGTATTAGTGTGGTAGAAGTAAACCAACAGCTCACAAGATAGACATGTATTACCACAATGTATATGGACATATTGGTAATGGTTACATCCAGTCAAAGAGGGCGTTGCATCCAGTCACATGCGTATGGATACAACTGAAACACGTCGTTAAGAGGGGTAGTGCAGAAAAAACGGTGTTCTGTTGGCGATCGAACCAGGGGACCTAACTCATGATGACCACCATGTACGGGAGTGATTCTGCCCCCTCGTCAGCAGGGCGTCGGAAGTGTAAAATGGTCTCCCTTCTCTAGCGTTTCTATGTCCGAGGCGTCCTAAGGTCAACAAGTAACAGCAAAGAACACGAAACTACTAATACCAAGGCCTCTATACACCACAAGGCACTTTCGAATATAGTATACACAACTATAACCAAGTCATCACTGTGTTCGACTAACCCATTCTCATAGACATAGAGGAGAGATGTGAGCACCGAGGCCAGTTGGGGCAGGTGTACCTTTTACTTAACAGCTATCGGGTCATACACCGACGAGTGTTTAGTTCTTTTTATCATATAATATTACCCGTGAACACAACAAGCTTCCCTGGATCAATCTTAGGCGTCTCACATAACATGATATATCACGTACCCGCTGGCCTGACCAGCGAAGTTATCGCTTCTCAGAGCAGACATTTACACTTTCATTAACTCTTCTGCTTGGCTAAAGGGGTCTTTGCATGTGTCCCCCAGAAACCTATTTCCAATGCCAATATATGTATTTCAGTGTGTCGGCTCATTGCCACATTTCACATCCATACAACAGTACAGGTTCTATGTACAACTCCAACAGTCAAACAAGAAAACATGTTAGCCAAATTATTAAAAATGTTGACCAAATACAGAAATATGCCGACCAGAGACTTATAAAATATAGTAACATTTGTTAGCCAAACTTATAAAACTCGTGGTCAAAATAAGAAATATCTCAACCAAGCGTATAAGAAATAGGAAAACGGCTAGTCAAACTAATTAAAAAGGTGACCAAAATAGGAAATATCCCGACCAAACTTATGAAAAGTAGGAAAAATTGTTCGTCAAATGTGAAAAAAATGTTGGGCAAGTAGGAAATCATGTTAGCCAAATAGAAAAAATATCGATCATACTTATAGATGTCTCGTCCAAACTTATAAAATGTATGAACGTTTTTTAGCCAAAGGTGAAAAATAGTAGCCAAGTAAAGAAATATTGCATGCAAACTTTTAAAATGTATGAAAATTTGTTAGCCAAAGGTGACAACTGTTGACAAGTAAAGAAACTTCTCGACCAAACTCATAAAAAGTAGGAAACTTTGTTAACTAAATGTTAAAAAATATTGTCCAACATGTTTCAACTAATCTTATAAATATGTCGCCCAAACTTATGAACATTAGGAAAATATGTTAACCAAATGGGAAAAATATTGACCAAGTAAAGACATATCTCAACCATACTCATGAAAAGGAGAAAAATGTGTTAACCTAACGGGAAAAACATTGGCGAAGTGAAGAAATATCTCATCTATTCTTATAAAAATTAGGAAAATGTGTTAACCTAATGAGAAAAATATTACCCAAGTGAAGAAAAATTTATACAAAACTTAAAAACCTTAGGAAAATGTGTTAATCTAATGAGAAAAATATTGCCCAAGTGAAGAAAAAATTTACACAAAACTTATAAAACTTAAGAAAATTTGTTAACTAAATGTGAAAAAAATATTGTCCAAGTAAAGACATGTTTCAACTAGTCTTATAAATATGTCGCCCAAACTTATGAACATTAGGAATATGTGTTATCCAAAAGGGAAAATTATTGACCAAGTGAAGAAATATCTCAACCATACTTATGAAAAGGAGAAAAATGTGTTAACCTAAAGGGAAAAACATTGGCGAAGTGAAGAAATATCTCAGCCATTCTTATAAAAATTAGGAAAATATGTTAACGTAAGGAGAAAAATATTGACCAAGTGAAGAAATATCTCAACCATACTTATAAACATTAGGAAAATGTGTTAACCTAATGAGAAAAATATCGCCCAAGTGAAGAAAAATTTACACAAAACTTATGAAACTTAGGAAAATGTGTTAACCTAATGAGAAAAATATTGCCCAAGTGAAGAAAAAATTTACACAAAACTTATAAAACTTAGGAAAATTTGTTAACTAAATGTGAAAAAATATTGTCCAAGTAAAGACATGTTTCAACTAGTCTTATAAACATGTCGCCCAAACTTATGAACATTAGGAATATGTGTTATCCAAAAGGGAAAAATATTGACCAAGTGAAGAAATATCTCAACCATACTTATGAAAAGGAGAAAAATGTGTTAACCTAATGGGAAAAACATTGGCGAAGTGAAGAAATATCTCAACCATACTTATGAAAACTAATAAAAATGTGTTAACCTAACGGGAAAAACATTGGCGAAGTGAAGAAATATCTCAGCCATTCTTATAAAAATTAGGAAAATATGTTAACCTAATGAGAAATATATTGCCCAAGTGAAGAAAAAGTTACACAAAACTTATAAAACTTAGGAAAATGTGTTAACCTAATGAGAAAAATATTACACAAGTGAAGAAAAATTTACACAAAACTTATAAACCTTAGGAAAATGTGGTAACCTAATGAGAAAAATATTGCCCAAGTAAAGAAAAAATTTACACAAAACTTATAAAACTTGGGAAAATGTGTTAACCTAAGGAGAAAAATATTGATCAAGTAAAGACAAATTTACACCAAACTTATGAAAAGTAGGAAAATTTGTTAACCAAAGGGGAAAAAATATGGGCTAAACTATGAAATATGTTGACCCAAGGAAGAAAATATGTTAGCCAAAGGGGGGGGGGGGAAGGTTGGCCTAAACATGAAATATCTCAACCATACTTATAAATATCTCGTGTAAACTTTTAAATAAGTAGGAAAAAAATATTGCTTCTGTAGTTATGTCAAAAGTATCTTGAACTTTTATCTGAACAGACATTTCACAAGACACAATCATCAACGACAGCACTTTCCCGTTTTTACATTACCGAAAGTTTCAACTTACCATTCCAACGTATCTGCTAAAGAAACACTTATACATGATAATCAACCATCTCTTCACACTCTTTGTTCTTTCTTTCTAACACAAAGTGTCTCTGTCTTTCATAGATAACTTCACAACTTTTCCATGTCACGTCACCAAGATACTCCAAACCGCCATTGTACACGAGCTCCAATGAATCAGTCATAACATTTATGGCAATGCAATCTGTGGCTCCACCTAGGATAGTTTCGATATCAGCTAAGTAGTCATCAGCAAAGAGCCATTACCCATGGCTGACATCTTCAACTTTCTATATCACACTGTCTTCTACATTAACCTTCCACTGTTCCATCTCTCAACAATACAAAGGGTGGTCTCGAAGTTTAGCTAACATAACATTTCGTACTTTGTCCACCGCTTTTACACTTTGTCGTTTCACAGCTGCAATAGTGACAAGACTGCAACCAACACTGTCTGTTATGAAATCAACCTTTCTTAAAACCACGTCTGCCTTAATGAACCCTTGAATACCCTCTACCACATCTTCTAACCGACTTTCAACGTTTCATACCAAATAATATTAACACTATCTTTTATTACAGAGCAGCCGATTTTCTGCTGACTGGGCAGATTTTCCAACCCAATGGAGATAAATCATGTGTCCCCCCTAACATACTAGGCGCTATTCTAGACAACGAATATGGTCATCAACCATCACCCCTAAGAAAAACTTGAAAACAACACAAGAGATTGTGTTCCTGAGACGAAATCCTTGGACTACCAGAGTACCTAACTCTGATCGCCTAAAAGAACCTAAGAAACATAGAGCATTATATACATCAAATACATCAAACACAACAACTATTTCTTACTAACCCTAACCCTAACTATACATCAAACACAACAAACTCTTTCTTAAGAGACATGAATGCAAATAATAAATCGCAATTTTATTGCGCAAGAGGTAAGATCGATATACGTCCTATACCTAACTTATACCTATACTTAGGCTATATCTGTATATTAAGAAACGCGCAATAAAATTGCGATTTATTAGTTTTAAATAAGAAAGAGTTTGTTGTGTTTGATGTATAGTTAGGGTTAGGGTTAGTAAGAAATAGTTGTTGTGTTTGATGTATTTGATGTATATAATGCTCTATGTTTCTTAGGTTCTTTTAGGCGATCAGAGTTAGGTACTCTGGTAGTCCAAGGATTTCGTCTCAGGAACACAATCTCTTGTGTTGTTTTCAAGTTTTTCTTAGGGGTGATGGTTGATGACCATATGCGTTGTCTAGAATAGCGCCTAGTATGTTAGGGGGGACACATGATTTATCTCCATTTGGGTTGGAAAATCTGCCCAGTCAGCAGAAAATCGGCTGCTCTGTAATAAAAAATAGTGTTAATATTATTTGGTATGAAACGTTGAAAGTCGGTTAGAAGATGTGGTAGAGGGTATTCAAGGGTGCATTAAGGCAGACGTGGTTTTAAGAAAGGTTGATTTCATAACAGACAGTGTTGGTTGCAGACTTGTCACTATTGCAGCTGTGAAACGACAAAGTGTAAAAGCGGTGGACAAAGTACGCAATGTTATGTTAGCTAAACTTCGAGACCACCCTTTGTATTGTTGAGAGATGGAACAATGGAAGGTTAATGTAGAAGACATTGTGGTATAGAAAGTTGAAGATGTCAGCCATGGGTAATGGCTCTTTGCTGATGACTACTTAGCTGATATTGAAACTATCCTAGGTGGAGCCACAGATTGCATTGCCATAAATGCTATGACTGATTCATTGGAGCTCGTGTACAATGGCGGTTTGGAGTATCTTGGTGACGTGACATGGAAAAGTTGTGAAGTTATCTATGAAAGACAGAGACACTCTGTGTTAGAAAGAAAGAACAAAGAGTGTGAAGAGATGGTTGATTATCATGTATAAGTGTTTCTTTAGCAGATACGTTGGAATGGTAAGTTGAAACTTTCGGTAATGTAAAAACGGGGAAAATGCTGTCGTTGATGATTGTGTCTTGTGAAATGTCTGTTCAGATAAAAGTTCAAGATACTTTTGACATAACTACAGAAGCAATATTTTTTTCCTACTTATTTAAAAGTTTACACGAGATATTTATAAGTATGGTTGAGATATTTCATGTTTAGGCCAACCTTTTACCCCCCCCCCCCCTTTGGCTAACATATTTTCTTCCTTGGGTCAACATATTTCATAGTTTAGCCCATATTTTTTCCCCTTTGGTTAACAAATTTTCCTACTTTTCATAAGTTTGGTGTAAATTTGTCTTTACTTGATCAATATTTTTCTCCTTAGGTTAACACATTTTCCCAAGTTTTATAAGTTTTGTGTAAATTTTTTCTTTACTTGGGCAATATTTTTCTCATTAGGTTACCACATTTTCCTAAGGTTTATAAGTTTTGTGTAAATTTTTCTTCACTTGTGTAATATTTTTCTCATTAGGTTAACACATTTTCCTAAGTTTTATAAGTTTTGTGTAACTTTTTCTTCACTTGGGCAATATATTTCTCATTAGGTTAACATATTTTCCTAATTTTTATAAGAATGGCTGAGATATTTCTTCACTTCGCCAATGTTTTTCCCGTTAGGTTAACACATTTTTATTAGTTTTCATAAGTATGGTTGAGATATTTCTTCACTTCGCCAATGTTTTTCCCATTAGGTTAACACATTTTTCTCCTTTTCATAAGTATGGTTGAGATATTTCTTCACTTGGTCAATATTTTTCCCTTTTGGATAACACATATTCCTAATGTTCATAAGTTTGGGCGACATGTTTATAAGACTAGTTGAAACATGTCTTTACTTGGACAATATTTTTTCACATTTAGTTAACAAATTTTCCTAAGTTTTATAAGTTTTGTGTAAATTTTTTCTTCACTTGGGCAATATTTTTCTCATTAGGTTAACACATTTTCCTAAGTTTCATAAGTTTTGTGTAAATTTTTCTTCACTTGGGCGATATTTTTCTCATTAGGTTAACACATTTTCCTAATGTTTATAAGTATGGTTGAGATATTTCTTCACTTGGTCAATATTTTTCTCCTTACGTTAACATATTTTCCTAATTTTTATAAGAATGGCTGAGATATTTCTTCACTTCGCCAATGTTTTTCCCTTTAGGTTAACACATTTTTCTCCTTTTCATAAGTATGGTTGAGATATTTCTTCACTTGGTCAATAATTTTCCCTTTTGGATAACACATATTCCTAATGTTCATAAGTTTGGGCGACATATTTATAAGACTAGTTGAAACATGTCTTTACTTGGACAATATTTTTTTCACATTTAGTTAACAAATTTTCTTAAGTTTTATAAGTTTTGTGTAAATTTTTTCTTCACTTGGGCAATATTTTTCTCATTAGATTAACACATTTTCCTAAGGTTTTTAAGTTTTGTATAAATTTTTCTTCACTTGGGTAATATTTTACTCATTAGGTTAACACATTTTCCTAATTTTTATAAGAATAGATGAGATATTTCTTCACTTCGCCAATGTTTTTCCCGTTAGGTTAACACATTTTTCTCCTTTTCATAAGTATGGTTGAGATATGTCTTTACTTGGTCAATATTTTTCCCATTTGGTTAACATATTTTCCTAATGTTCATAAGTTTGGGCGACATATTTATAAGATTAGTTGAAACATGTTGGACAATATTTTTTAACATTTAGTTAACAAAGTTTCCTACTTTTTATGAGTTTGGTCGAGAAGTTTCTTTACTTGTCAACAGTTGTCACCTTTGGCTAACAAATTTTCATACATTTTAAAAGTTTGCATGCAATATTTCTTTACTTGGCTACTATTTTTCACCTTTGGCTAACAAACGTTCATACATTTTATAAGTTTGGACGAGACATCTATAAGTATGATCGATATTTTTTCTATTTGGCTAACATGATTTCCTACTTGCCCAACATTTTTTTCACATTTGACGAACAATTTTTCCTACTTTTCATAAGTTTGGTCGGGATATTTCCTATTTTGGTCACCTTTTTAATTAGTTTGACTAGCCGTTTTCCTATTTCTTATACGCTTGGTTGAGATATTTCTTATTTTGACCACGAGTTTTATAAGTTTGGCTAACAAATGTTACTATATTTTATAAGTCTCTGGTCGGCATATTTCTGTATTTGGTCAACATTTTTAATAATTTGGCTAACATGTTTTCTTGTTTGACTGTTGGAGTTGTACATAGAACCTGTACTGTTGTATGGATGTGAAATGTGGCAATGAGCCGACACACTGAAATACATATATTGGCATTGGAAATAGGTTTCTGGGGACACATGCAAAGACCCCTTTAGCCAAGCAGAAGAGTTAATGAAAGTGTAAATGTCTGCTCTGAGAAGCGATAACTTCGCTGGTCAGGCCAGCGGGTACGTGATATATCATGTTATGTGAGACGCCTAAGATTGATCCAGGGAAGCTTGTTGTGTTCACGGGTAATATTATATGATAAAAAGAACTAAACACTCGTCGGTGTATGACCCGATAGCTGTTAAGTAAAAGGTACACCTGCCCCAACTGGCCTCGGTGCTCACATCTCTCCTCTATGTCTATGAGAATGGGTTAGTCGAACACAGTGATGACTTGGTTATAGTTGTGTATACTATATTCGAAAGTGCCTTGTGGTGTATAGAGGCCTTGGTATTTGTAGTTTCGTGTTCTTTGCTGTTACTTGTTGACCTTAGGACGCCTCGGACATAGAAACGCTAGAGAAGGGAGACCATTTTACACTTCCGACGCCCTGCTGACGAGGGGGCAGAATCACTCCCGTACATGGTGGTCATCATGAGTTAGGTCCCCTGGTTCGATCGCCAACAGAACACCGTTTTTTCTGCACTACCCCTCTTAACGACGTGTTTCAGTTGTATCCATACGCATGTGACTGGATGCAACGCCCTCTTTGACTGGATGTAACCATTACCAATATGTCCATATACATTGTGGTAATACATGTCTATCTTGTGAGCTGTTGGTTTACTTCTACCACACTAATACATACGAGTAGAGGTATGGAGCTTGAAACGATGAAACAGTAGCCGTGAGCCTACAAGGAAAGACAACACTGTCTGATATGAGGTGGCTTTAAAGCGTTGGAGCAAGAATCGTTGTGATGAAGGTTGCCTTTTGAAAGTTGGAATACATACTGACTAATATAAAGTTGTCAACTGTAATGAGAAATAAAAGGAGTGTTTAAGTACTACATAGAACCCGTACTTTAGTGTGACTGTGAAGCGAGGTCAGTGAGCAGACAAGTTGAAAATGCCTCTAATGCCAGTTGCATTGTGCATAGAGAGACATCATTTTTAAAAAGTTCACTAGACACCCGCATGAAATTCCCTCCAAATACTACAAGGCAGCAAAGCAGACACATAAACACTATACCAGCTCTGTAAGGCAACATACTTTGATAATGTAGACATAACGGCCGCTTTCCAATAATACTGCACACATCTATAAGCAGTGGTAAACCCGTATACACAGATACACGATACTTTCCTAAAGTAGACTCTAGCCATGTTCGCAGTGCATCTATATAGAGGCATGTCTGAGTTGATGTGAAATATTTTTGGTTATTTGTACACCCGGATGTAATAGGCGACAATTCACAACACAGCTACGATGCGCTGACAGGGGTGACCTTATCAACTTCACATACTGGTCAATATATATACACCGCTCAATAACATTTTACACCATCCGTCTTCACACCACGAGCATTTTCAATGTCACAAGAATAACGAACTACTGATATTTAAGATCAGAGTGGTACATGCTGATACTGTTTGTGATATCTCCTACTCATACCACCTGTTTTAACTAAATAAGGACACATACACCTAGCCCATAATCTCCAATCGGCAATTATGAGAAAAATCGAGAGTAGTGTTATTGATTTTTTGGATGTCCCGACAATAGGTGTTAATCCCTTAATCCTCTTCCAACCTTGTTATGAACCTTTATTAATATCGCGAACTATTTGCAATGGCGGAGATATCAGAAATATTATTAACCCGACTTGGTCATTACGAGGATGATAATCCCCTGGATTAGCCGTTATGAAGATGCGTATCGATTTTTTTGCAACACCTGTTGAGGTTATGGGTATATTGTGTTCTCCCGTTTATGTTATGTTAAGTTAAGCTGTGAAGTCAGATGCCTGTGGTTTTCATCACCGGTGGGACTTGTGGCCGCGGCGACAAGGCCTGACAAAGCGACCCTAACCCGTATGATCAACTAGAGACCCACATGTTGATGACTGCAATTTTACCAACGACAAAGTTCCAAGCTTAGAACCTAGCACTTCCACCGTGTCTGGGGTACCACCTAAACATACTCCGCAACCAGCACACCACATCTCCTTTTCTAAACATAGCCGGGTTAATAGCACCATAGCTCGAAATTACAACTAAGTAACCAAATATTATTCTACCACTAGACCGCCCCACTGGGATTCGAACCCGATGATAGTGTTTGGAAGCGTTTATCTAGTTACTCGGCTACTCAACCACCCCTTAACAACGAATATCACGAAGCCATGCCCCTTACATCCGTTACTACTGGCCATCTTTACTGTTTTAAGGTTTTCATTTGAAGAGGTGTAATCTATATGATGATAGTTTTATAAGCCACTACGACCCACTACAGATCATATACACGCCATATATACCTTTTTACTTATTATAATTTTCATATGACACCCGGCGCAGCTCGAGACTTCGACCCACCTAACCCCACCACAGTACTCGTCAATAACCGGACTAGTGATCACTCAGCAATGACTGGCCACTTGGGTACTACAAGACACTGTTTTACTGGGGTCGACCGCTCCACGCGACCGATCGGCCGCGCTTGCTCCTGCGACCGCCGCCGCGCGCCTCTGATTGTCTTTTATTTTTATTTTTATTTTTATTATTTAAAATTAGTTAAAATATTATACACACACTTAGTTATCTGCTCTTAGAAAATCATGTCTTTTCTTAGATGTATCGACCCTTACATATGACCTAGATAGCTACCCTACCCAAACCGCCCTGGTCCCGAGCTGGATTGGGGTCAACCCAGCGAGGTCAATCCAGACAATATAATTAGGAGAAGACAGAAACCCTAACCCTAACCCCTAACCCTAACCCCTACCCCTAAACCCTAACCCTAACCCCTAACCCCTAACCCTAACCCCTAACCCCTAACCCTAACCCTAACCCCTAATCCTAACCCTAATCCTAAGGATTGGGGTCAATCCTTAGGAGTCAATCCTGAAAATATACTCAAATACAACGGAACCCACTACTACCCGTTGATGTGTGTTTTATTTTGTTAGTGTTGTCATTAATTATTTTGTGCATTAATTTTGTATTCCGGGTATTGTGTTGGTTTTTAATTTTCCTCAAGCCATGTTTCTTTTGCCTCTTTGCATAGCTTCTTAATTTTCCAGTGAATCTCTTCATATTTTTCCTTGATATTTTTTGTTATTTCTTCTGACTTCCATGAGTTTTAAGATGCCATCCGTCATCCATTTCTTGCGTCCTATTATCTTTATTTTTGGGATGGTTGTTTCTGCAGCTTGGTTGACTGATTTCTTTAACATTTCCCATTGGTTCTTGACATCTTGGAATAATATTTCCATATCGGACAATGCATCGAATCTGTTCTTTACCTCTACGTTGAATTTATCTTTTATTTCCTCACTCTTCAGTGCCTTCCCGTGTGTTGCCGGGGCCCATAAGGGAAGCAAAGAATAGCAACACTGTAGCCTACCACGCATGTCGTAAGAGGCGACTAAGGAGGCTTGATGGTTCCGTCGCCCTGCTACTGAGTGAGTGCGTGGCGCGACACTGTGAGCTGTGAGTTTCGTGTGAAATGCTTTTGAATCTGCCCGAGGTTTTTTGGAACGTGACTGCATGTTCGGAGCGATGGTAGATGGCTATGTCCCAGAGTTGACCGGTTTTTGCCTTATGCAGAAATGCGTGGCTGCTGGGCTTCTGGTTGACTGCCACTACCATCGACGATGAACTGTATTTCGTGGACTGTGTGGGTGAACATCTAGGAAACATACAGATGGGAAAATTACTGCTGATTCCATCAGAGATGAACTCTGGGTTTCGTGGGTGACTATTGTGTTGACATTCTGGTGGCGGCATTATGCACAGTGTGTCTGTGCGGACTGTTGTTAGTCGAGACTCCTGTCTTTTCCACTTTTCACATTGGGCAGTGGTGAGCGTTTTGTGTGATATTCACTGGCACAGGAACGGAGCATAATGGGGACAACCCGTTGATGTGAAGTTGGAACTGCGACTAACTAACTAACTAACTAACTCTTCAGTGCCTGTAGATCAAATTTTGTGTTTCTTGGTGAATATTTGACTTTCTTTAATTTTATATGTAAATGGCTTAAAATTAATCTATGGTCGCTGTACCAGTCTGCGCTTGGTATAATTTTTGTGACTTTTAAGGCATTTCGAAATCTTCTGTTGATGAGAATATTATCAGTCTGATTTCTGATCTTATGATCAGGACTCCTCCATGTCCATAATCTCCTTGGGTGCTGTTGATACCAGGTATTTCCAATAATCAAATAATGCTTTTTTTTGCACCCTGCATAAGTCTGCAACCTCTTTCCTTCTGTTCTCCTAATCCATACTCGCCTACTATGAACCCGTCCTGTTGATTTCCAACTTTAGCATTCAAGTCACCCATTATGATATCTACTTCAGAACTCTTGCATTTCTTGAAGGCTTTCTCTAAACCATTATAAAATTCATCAATGCTGTCATCACTACTGTCTGCTGTTGGTGCATAAACTTGTATGACGTTGACATCAAAAGGTCTTCCACTCAACTTCACCAGTAACACTCTGTCTGATACAGTCCAATATCCTTTGAGCGATTTTGATCTCTCTGTATTCATTATAATTGCTACTCCTCGCTGTTGTTTCTCTCCACCAGAATAGATTATTCTATATTCCTCAGATGTTAATAATGCCCATTTCTGTCCATCTGGTCTCACATATTCCTAACAGATTAATATTTAATCTTCTCATTTCATTTTTAATGTTATCAATTTTTCCGCCCAACTCATAGTTCTTACATTCCAAGTTCCCACTTTCAATGTTGATATTCTTTTGCACTCAGTCGCCTGCTGACGGTCTGGAGTCACCTGGTGCACATGACTACCCCTACCGGGCGAGACTGCTCCTGTGGAGCACCCATTTACGTCGTTTCTCTGATTGATTATTTGGTTGTTTCGGGATTTGAAATTTAAATATTGAGCACAACCCACCACTGGCAACGCTGATCGTATTCTGGCATGAACTTAAGGCCTATCCACGTCAATATGGAAGCACTATACTCTATTTTCGCTTTGGAGGCCTGGTGTTCCTTGCCAGTGAGAAGTCCTGATCGTTCGGGTCCACATCGATTGACGGACGTCAGTCGCGGCGATTTGGGCAATCTTGAGCATAGCCTACGATGGGTAACGTTGTAATATTCTGTTGTGATAATTTGGCGTGTCCAGCGTGTGCCGCGTGGTTACACACTCGCTTCTCACGCCAGTGATCCGGGGCTTGTTTCCGGATCCGGTCAGGGGTATGCACTACTGACGAGCTCAAACGAGAGCGAAACTCGAATATAGTGCTTCCATATTGACGTGGATATGCCCTAGGTTCATACCAGAGTACGATCAGCGTTGCCAGTAGTGGGTTGTGCTCAATATTTAAGTTTCTCTGATTATCTATAAGACTGCAGTACATGATATTCTTGGCATCTGTAAAGAAGGTAATTTGCCACTGCTTTCCTTCCCAGCAGTGACCATACCGGTCGACGACCGTAGCCATTATCTCGCAAAAAAGAGATCCTCTGCCTACCGTCGTGAAGCTGGAGACCATAACCTACAACTATTTGTTGGCTGCTCTTTAACTTCATCCACCACCTGCACCCATAGCTTCACATAACCCTGATCGGGGGGCTAAACGGGCACTCCACCTTGCCCAAGGGTGTCCCGTATGCTAGCGGAGGGAAGGAGGCACCTTACCTCTCCTTTGATAGGGAATACCCCTACCCCAACAATACAGATATAACTGAGTGTAATACAGAGAAACTTGAGTGTACTACAAATGAAAACCTTAAATGTGAGATAGAAATGACAATAACAATGCCATTGTCTTGTAACCTGCCAATGTTGCTGTTAAAGATGTCAAGCGTGTTAGGCATGTGACGTCACTGTGCAGACGAACACGGTGACGTCATAGATCAGTTTAAAAATGGGTGCCCCACTTTTGGTATGCACCAATCGTTTAAAAAATATATATATACTAGCTGACGACCCGGCCCGGCGTCGCCAAGTACCTGACCCCTAGATGAACGTGC
Source organism: Cepaea hortensis (assembly GCA_963921405.1). Classification (NCBI taxonomy): domain Eukaryota; kingdom Metazoa; phylum Mollusca; class Gastropoda; order Stylommatophora; family Helicidae; genus Cepaea; species Cepaea hortensis. The sequence continues at coordinate 1,511,785 of OY992895.1, forward strand.
TTGAGCAGTGCTTACTCGATTGATTTCCAGTCTTGCTTCCCGTTGCTCGTCTGTTTATGAAGCTCGTAATGCCTTTTTCTTTCGTGCTTGAGGAAAAACTGTTGATTTTTAAACTAACTATTTCAGTTGGATCCGCGGGAGTGAGAACATCTGTACAAAATGTCATCTTAATCGGATGGACAGTTCGGGAACACATAAAGGACACACACACAAACAAACATTCTCTATTATATATATATATATAGTAGATATATATGTGGAGGGGTGAAACCTATAGCAATTCATCGTTAAATGAAGGTCCGGTACGGTGATGCATGCCTGTCAGTCCAGCAAGTGTATGAGTGGAGTAGGAAGTTTTAAAACGGCTTGATTTCTGTGACAGACTTTTCGGGCCGATGAAGAGGTACAGTAGGTGGTGCATGACTGGTTATACACGCAATCAAGGGAATCATTTTCTACAGGAATCCAAGCACTTTATCGACGATGGAGAACTTGCACTGACCGCAGTGGTGACTACATCGAAAAATGATACATTTTTTCTTTACTTTTTCAGAATTTATTCACCAAAAAATGAAATTTAAAAAAAAATTTTAGGTTTTCATTTGAAGCCCCCTGGTACTACAGTGTTTAATTGTTGCTGAAGGTGTCCGTTTTCAGCTATACGTGTGCATCATCGGCATTGCGTAGATTGTTCATATTATAACTTAAATATAACC
>OY992895.1:1515000-1582500 GCA_963921405.1 Cepaea hortensis
GTAAAGAGCCAACGGCAAATAAAATGTATCATCCATTTCCTCTCACACGACTTGCAAGTTCCTTGTGTGGTGCGAGAGAAGTAATCCTATGATGCCTGAAACATCAGTTGCTGACAGGCGAGGATTAAAGTGGTGTCAGAAGTGTGGCTTGGACAAACGTAAACTCACCCACGGCTCTAGACTAAGGTTACTAGTAGTGAATTACAAGGTTTAATTTGTGTCAGTGACTGATGACGTGTGCAGACTAGAACAAGTTGCGAGCTGAGCTGTGCCTATCGTGACAAAATAATGTTTATTTGTGTTTAATTAAATATCGTGTACTTATATTCATGTGTTCTTCAAAGTTGTAAGTATTGATATTATGTATTTCTTGCATTTATTTATGTAATTACTTATTTGTTTATGAATAATTATCAAAAAGGATTTATGGCGGAGCGATACACATGTCGGCGACATTATCGATTTGTGCAAGCTAAAAATAGCGCTGCGCCTCTGACGTATTGCGACTGACAAACAGTTGTTTTACGCCATTTGCATTCAGCATCTGATTGTTTACAAATCGCCAAGCTGCTGCCCGCCTGAATCTGTGCGTTATATTAACTATTATTTGTTTATTTAAGTTAATGAATGAATATATTTATTTATTTAAACAGTATTATTATATTTATATTTATTTCAAAGCAGTTATTGTATTTTTTTCGTATTTTTCTATTTGTTTACCGTCTCGATGGCACTACTTTCGGCTATGCAAATTAGACTTGGTCTGCACAACACTTCCATAGATTAAACTAGAGTAGGAACGAAAGGCATAATACGGTAGAACGAAGACATGACATTGACATTTAATATTAATTAATTTACATTGTAATTGTCCGGGGGCATGTCATTGTTATCGTACCAATTTGTCGAAAGTAATATGTCGTTTGCAATTTGTTAATTGTTGCTGCTCTTATGAACCAGGGTGAACAACAGCCGAATAGAAAAGTAACTCGTGTGTATGCCGCAGTGCCAAACGATTAGATCTGAGTTGCCAAACGATTGTCCCTGATTTTCTGGAACATTAAGATGAGTATACTCAACTTATTTGGCATGCAATGTGATTAATAATGCATCTCTTTTTCAGCGTGTGATGCATTAGCATATTTTTGTGCTCTGTTTTTCAGGATAAAATCTTCCAGGTTATAAACTAAGAGTACAATTGGTAGTACTCAGAGAGTAAGAAACATAACATATCTAAGATAAATAAGTGATTAAAGAGGTCAGTGCCTGTTAACGCTAGCTAAGTACCCAACAACATGGCTACTTTAGCTGATTTCATAAAAGCAGGTAAAGAGTTACAATACACAGGAAAGGAGCTAGAACAATATGCTGATCAAAAATTTAAAGAAGCAAAGGATGCTGAGAGAGATGAACGCGCACAAGAAAGAGAACAAGAAAGACAACACAAAAAGGAGATTGCAGAACTATCTGAGATAACAAAACAGAAGCAGTTAGAACAGGATAAGGAAAATAAACAGAAAGAAATAGAGATTAAACATAAAGAATTAGAATTAAAACAGAAGCAGTTAGAACATGATAAAGAAATTAAACAAAAGCAGATAGAACATGATAAGGACATTAAGCTAAAACAGTTAGATCAGGAAAAAGAATTAAAGCAAAAACAATTAGATCAAGAAAAAGAACTAAAGCAAAGAGAGATAGATGAGATGGCAAGAGTGAAGGAAAAACAAATACAAGTAGAATCAGAAACACAGTTAAAGATGAAAGATATGGATGTAAACTCACACGCAGAGATCTCTACTACTAAATTAAAAAGTCAACAAGAAGAAAATAAGTTCAATAAATACAAAAATATTATTAAACCATTCTGTAAAGAAGATTCCATATCAGCCTGGACAGAAAATGTCGAGTATCAGTTTAAATACCACCAAGTTCCAATAGAGATGTGGGCTATGATTTATATGAAGAACCTGAGTGGTGAGCCCCTTAAGGTGATAGAATCAATACCAACTGATCTTAGATCTAACTATCAGTACATCCATGATAGGATAATGCAACACTTTTTACTAGATGCCCCAGGGTATCAGGTTCAGTTCTCAAATTTAAAACCAAAACCTAGTGAGACTTTCATTGATTACGTCTCAAATGTCCAAAGTGTACTAGATAGGTGGCTTAAGGCAGCTAACATAGGAAAAGACTTTGACAGACTTAAAAATTTAATAGCCATGGATAAAGTCATATCCACTATACCATCTCCTTTTGCTAAATTCCTGCAGCAGTCAGATATTGAGACCATAGAACAATTTGAAAAGAAAGGCTCTGCATATTTTTCCTCAAATAGAGATATTTTTAAGACTTCAAATAACGACTCTGAAATAGTTTCTTTTGTAAAGGACCAACCTAAAAACTATCAGAGTAATGGAAAACCATTTCATAAAGTCGACAAGAAAGATAAGAAGGTGTCGAAATGTGTTTACTGTCAACTTTTGCATGACGCTTATTCTATGTGTGATAAATCGCCTAACTATCCAGCACATCTTGAAAATGTCATTAAGAAGCAACAAAACAAAAGAACTGCATACAGGCGTGCAGTCAAATGCTTCTTCTGTTCCATCTATGGCCATTATTCAAATAAGTGCCTGGGGCGCCAACGTATGAAAGCCAACAATGCTATTTTGATTGATACATCTTCTGATAGTGGTAGTGAGACTGAGTGTGAAGTTGAAAATGAATTACCTTTTAACCAAGCTGAAGATGTGTGTTGTGTAAACGATATATTAAGCTTTGACAGTTGTGAGCGATGTCACCAATTTCATGCAGACGGAAAATTAGAATGTGGACATACAGTACCATTCTCAACTGAGAGTGTAAATGCAGCATTAGCCTCCAGAGGCAATTTGGTGTTCCACAATGCAATGGTCAACGACAGACCATGCCAATGTTTGCTGGACAGCGGCAGCACCCTTATTGGTCTTAGAAAGGAACTGGTGAATCCAAATGATTATACAGGTGACTCTGTCAAATGCCGAACTTTTTCGGGTAACATTGAAATTTACCCTTTGGCCAAAGCCCGTATTAACACTCCTTTCCTTTCTGGTACCTTTACTTGTGCAATACTTGACAACCCTTGTACTGATTTAATTTTGGGTTGCTTACCCCAATTGAAACAATGCACTAGCGATGATATAGCTGCATGGGAAAAATTAAATGCAGCTAATGCTACAACCAGAGCAGACGCTATTAAACATCAAGACACACTACAAGATGAAAGACTACTGTTGCTATCACCAACTAGCACGGATGATACTACCAGACAAAAATTCATAGAACAGCAGAAAGCTGATCCTAGTGTGTCTCCATATTTAAAATTATTGAAAGAAAGAGCCAAAGTGACAAAAAACGCATCATGGTTCTTTAGACTTAGTAATGGTATTCTTACTAGGTATTATACAACTGGTAACCATGAGATTCAGCAAACGGTGTTACCTGTACAACACCGCCTAACTGTGCTAAAGATTGCACATGAGTCACCGTTTGCTGGTCACCTTGCATATGACAAAACCAGGGCCAGAATTCAGGCTCATTTTTATTGGCCAGGTTTTTGTAATGATATAAAATTATTTTGTCGTTCTTGTAATGTCTGTCAACAACTAGTACGTAAGGGTAAACATCCTACAGCTGAAGTCAACCTTCTACACTGGCTTCTAGGCCATTTGAGAGTGTGGCGGTAGATATTGTTGGACCCCTGAATCAGGTGTCCAGCAAAGGAAATCGCTTCATATTAACAATTGTCGACCTATGTTCAAGGTGGGTTGAGGCAGTAGCTTTGAAATACATCACCTCCAAAGACGTTGCCAATGTATTTCTACACCTGTTCTCACGATTCGGATTTCCACGTACCATCTTATCCGATCGTGGAACTCAATTCATATCGGCTGCAACGCAAGCCCTTACAAAAATGTTAGGGATTAAACAGCATTTTACAACAGCGTACCATCCAGCCAGCAATGGTATAGTAGAGAAAATTAATGGAGATCTTAAACATATGCTGGCTAAGGTAACAGCAGAAAACCCAGCTGATTGGGATACACTGTTACCAACAGTGCTGTTCGCCTATCGGGAGATTCCCCATTCATGCACGGGTTTCTCTCCGTTTGAATTAGTATACGGGGCTAACCCACGTGGACCCCTAACCATTTATCATCAGGTAATAACTAATTCCATTGAAATTCCAACCCCAAAAACACCTTATGAAATGGTGACAGAAACACGAGATAAAATCATGAAATCGTGTATCATAGCTAAGGCAGCTTTGGAGAGGAAGGGTCAAATCTACCGCCAATACGCAAACAAAGGTGCGAGAACAATTGATCTTGAACCAGATCAAGACATACTTTTGTTACTTCCAGACAAACGAAATTTATTATTGACCTCATGGCAAGGGCCATTCAAGGTGGTACGAAAAATTTCAGATGTCGACTATGAAATATCGATAAACGGACACTTAAAGATATTTCATGTCAACATGTTGAAACCCTACTTTTCACAAGAGACAGAAGTAGAGACAGACGAACACAGTGCACCCACACCTAGTGATGAGACGACAGACGTACACAACGCAACTACACTAGTTAGTGAGACTGGCAAATCAGACGAGATGCATACACTTAGTGAGATAACAGAAAACGCACTTAGCACCACTACCGTACTGAATCAGGTAGACGACGACGGAATGGAACTACCTGTTCCTATTGTAGACAAGACTGCGACATTAGATAGCTTACGGATAGAACAGGGACTAACAGACGTTCAACGACGACAATTAATAGAATTAGTGACGGAGTATAAAGACATATTTTCTGACATTCCAGGTAGGACGGACAGAATCGAGCACTCCATTCTTCTTTCAGACTCTAAGCCTATAAAATGCAGGCCGTACTCTATCCCACTCAGCTATAGAGAAAATCTAAATAAGGAAATTCTTAATTTAGAAGCTAGTGGGATCATCCAGAAATCTACATCTGAGTACTCCTTTCCAATCGTCCTAGTTAAGAAAAAAGACTCCACAATTCGTCTGTGCGTGGACTATAGAAAGCTCAACAACGTCACTAAGATCGACGCAGAACCAATTCCTTCCTGCGAAGATCTTATTCTTGACATGTCCACCTCCAAAATCTTTTCTAAATTAGATCTTACTAAGGGATATTGGCAGGTCCCTATGCAGACTCAATCCATTCATCTTACTGCTTTTTCAACACCTTTAGGACTTTACGAGTGGCGTTTTCTTCCTTTCGGACTTCGAAACGCTCCTGCCACTTTCGTACGTTTAACTAGAGATCTACTTCATGGAGTGACGAATACAGTGACGTATATAGATGATATATGTGTCCATACAGATGACTGGACAACACACTTACTGAAACTAAGACATGTCTTCGATAGGTTGCGACTCTTCGGTCTCACTGTCAAACCGAGCAAAGTTGAATTGGGCCTACAAGAAATTGATTTTTTGGGTCATGTCATTTCACAAGGTCAACTAAAAACTGACAATAGAATTATTACCAAAATTATGAACCTGACCATGCCAACAACAAAGAAGCAGGTCAGAAGCCTTTTGGGTTTAGTAAATTACTACAGCAAGTTTATACCAAACTTAGCAGAAATTACAAGTGTATTTTCAAATGTTTTAAAAGCATCTGTAAAATTAGATGTCAAAGATGCATTATTAATTTCTGCATTGTCAAAATTGAAAATCCTGTTTAGTAATGTACCAATCCTCCGCTTGCCTAATCCTAGGCTCGTTTATTATCTTAGGACAGATGCCAGCAGGATCTCCATCGCTGCAGTACTAGGCCAATATTATGATGGCATCTTCCATCCGATTTGCTACGTGAGCCGCAAGATCACACCTGCTGAGTCCAGATATTCCATATCAGAGTTGGAAGCCCTAAGCGTCATCTATGCGGTGAGGAAGCTGCATCGATTTCTAGCGGGTGTTCACTTCGTTGTCCAGACAGACAACTCCCCAATCACGGTCATACAAAGTGGTGTGCATCGAAATGACCGTATATACAGGTGGTCGTTAATACTACAAAATTATACTTTTAGTATAGAGCATATTAAGGGTAAGGACAACATTCTGGCAGATACCCTTAGTCGACCATCTGAGGTAGAAATACCAGATATCCCACATGAGAGTGTAGAGTAATAGAGGTTAAATTAGTTCATTAGAATAGTCTATATGAAATATTTGATGAATACATAGACATTATGTTCTGAACTAGGTACTAAGAACAGTGAACTACTATGTGTCCGTAGACAGCAAGAGAAGAACTGTACTCCGTGAACCAGTATATCACCGTGTGAACTAAGACAGCTCGTTACATACTAAGCTCCATATGTGTTCCGGTGACTCATCTGTGTTAAGCAGGGAAAAACAGTGTCAGAACAGTACATAAATAATAGACACGAAAATACTTGTCTACGACACCAGCAAACTCTACAGGTGCAATACCCATAGGACACAAGTATGACTGTGTAATGTATTTAATATACCCAGGACAATTGTGTATATATACTATGCCAATGAAAGCAATTTCTAAACATTACGGCAATGACTAACCTGAGGTATTTAAATACCATGTATATATAAACTCATTGTGATATGTATTATAACGTTTTAATATAGTGATAAATTATAGTTAGATTAGATCACTCTAAGATACATTTAGATTTAGGAAATATAATAGTTTTCATTTTTTTTAATAGTTTAGATAGATCATTAATTTACCCACTTACTTAGCTTAAAAGTAGATTAGGATGGCAATTTAAACGTAATAACATCTAATTATAAACTAGGATAAAAAGTTTAGATAGTAATAGTACCATTTAGTTTGTTACATTTCCCTTTGGTTCATTTCACTAGAGTTCATGCCATCTTAATGAACTAGTCCATTTAACAAACTTGTTCATTTAATATTATGATTAATTTACACCAGATAGAATAAAAGAATTATACAAATAAACATACATCATTTACACCATTTAGAGTAAAAATATCAATCATATATTTTTTTTTCTCATTTAAAAACATTATTCATAATTTTGTAATATTCCACATTAACCATGTTAGAAAGGGACATAATTTATTACATTTCGCATTACCCATGTTAGAAAGGGACATAATTTATTACATTGTACATTACCCATTTTAGTTAGTTACATAACTAATCTCACATCAATTTCATTTTAAATAGTTAGATTACTTCCCTTAAATTAGATTAAAGTAGGTAACACATTAAATACATATTTATAGAACTAGTATTAGTATTTCAGTATTTAGAGTATTATTTCAGTAGAATATAGTAGTTAATAATACCAGGGTACAAACCATCAACCTTTTTTCTTACATGTAAATATGTTGTAAATACATGACTCGTGCAGCAATTTACGCACAGTCATGAAGCTCAACTTTCTCAAACTGAGCCAAACTTGTACAGTGTCACTCCAAGGTTTTTAAATAATTGTGAAGGTAAACGATGTGTGACAGAAGTGTAAAAGTGAGAGCATATGTAAATTATACAAGAGAGAGTGAGATCAGTCAGCGGATTTTTTCTGCCGCTTAACGCGACTTTTTTATTTTGTGTCTGCGTCAAATGTTTGCTTTCGATGTTGAAAGTGTGCTGTCTTGAATGTGTTGTGTGTAGTTTAGTGTAGATCTTAGAGAAAGTATTTTAAGTCTCATAAGACGGAAACGTAGTCACGAATTAGTGTTATACACTGGTTTGTGGCCACATTTAACCGAATTATGGCACTTGAAAACTAACTTACATACATATTATAAATAAATACACATGTTAGAAGTTAGATTATACTATTAGTTAGATCCAAACACGCAAACATCCAGGAAAACTAACATGTAAATTGCATACATTTTCGGTAGATCAAAGGGAGATAACTCCGGGTCAGGGGACACAATAGACAACGAAACACTAACTTAACAGTGAAAGATAACTTTACACGCGGAAGCGAGATAGGTAAAGCCTGTCGCACACAGCTTGTGTAATGGTTGTTTAATATTATATGGGGGACATGAAGCAATTCATGTGTTGACCCTAAGAAAGTCAACTTTGTATGGGTAGTGAGTTAATTTACTATTTGAGGGCAGGTCTTATAAGACAATGGTCCGGTTCAGACATACCTCTAATTAATATAATATTGCGATTGAGAAGAGGGCTCACGCCAACCAGACAAGTTTGTGGCGATTGCCAGTAGCCAAGTAAAGTGATACTACATTGTGACAATAGTCAGTAGAAGTCTATTGAATTACCCAAAGCCAGGTTATCAGCAGTCTTTGACAAAAATTAGATACACTAATTTTTTTTAGAAACCTCTTGCGTCACAACCAAGGAGTCAAAGTTGATGACGCAACACAGGAGGGGAGGGTGTGTGTCAAAGACTGAAGCATAGAGGTCTGAGGTCTGCCTCAAGATAGAAGACCACCGGGAAGAGTGGTCAACCTCAAGCAGATCAGAGGTAACACAGTGCCCCGGTATGAGGGCAGGGTAGGTGATAGGAAGGGGGACTATTAACTAGTTCTCTCATGAGACACGGAGGCGTCGACCAGATAGTTAGTACTCTGGTCACGGCAGTATCACGCCTACGTGATAGCCACAGAGAAGTGGATTGCCACTCAATAGGAGACGGCTGCTATAAGCGTGCTGAGTGTGACAGCACGCAAAAAGTCGAAGGACGCACAAGGTCCTTCCGCGTGCTGTGTAGCCACGCGAGGAGAAGAATCAGACTGGGGACTGACTTCTTAGCGAGCGCACCGTTTAGTGTCGATAGGGGTTTCTGTTAGCCAAGTAGATAGAGATTAGCAATAGGCTTAAGAAACTAGTGATAGGCAATTCTGTGGCTTTGTGTGTGATTTGATAGCGACTGTTTTTGTAAATGTAAAGAGCCAACGGCAAATAAAATGTATCATCCATTTCCTCTCACACGACTTGCAAGTTCCTTGTGTGGTGCGAGAGAAGTAATCCTATGATGCCTGAAACATCAGTTGCTGACAATGTAAATAATTTTATTTTGGGGCAGGTACAGAAATTCCAACTTCTAGGCACACGGATAATGTCAGATGGAAGATCTATTCCAGAGATAAAGAACAGAATAGGAGAAGCAAAAAACTGCAGTTTATAAAACAAAGATCAACGCATGAAGTAGGTCTCTAACATTGGAAGTTAGAAAAAGAATTCTTGCTTGCTATATAGGGCCAGTTTAAACATATGACTGTGAATCCTGGACAAATAAATAGTAAACAAAAACGTCAGAGATGTGGTTTTACAGAAGAATGCTGACAGTTCTACAACGAATAATCTAAACTCTTTGAAAGAAACTAGAACCCAAAGACAACTTATCACATATAAGAAAGAGGTTAAGACACAAAGACAACGTATCACATATTAGAAATAGGCTAAGACGCAAAGACAACATCACATATAAAATAGAGGCTAAGACGCAAAGACAACATCACATATAAGAAAGAGGCTAAGACGCAAAGACAACGTATCACATATTAGAAAGAGGCTAAGACGCAAAGACAACGTATCACATATTAGAAAGAGGCTAAGACGCAAAGACAACATCACATTTAAGAAAGAGGCTAAGACACAAAGACAGCTTATCACATATTAGAAAGAGGTTAAGCACAAAGACAACTTATCACATATAAGAAAGAGATTAAGACACAAAGACAACTTATCGCATATAAGAAAGAGGCTAAGACACAAAGACAGCTTATCACAAACATCAGAAAGAGGCTAAGACACAAAGACAACTTATCACAAACATCAGAAAGAGGCTAAGACACAAAGACAACTTATCACATATTAGAAAGAGGTTAAGCACAAAGACAACTTATCACATATAAGAAAGAGATTAAGACACAAAGACAACTTATCACAAACATCAGAAAGAGGCTAAGACACAAAGACAGCTTATCACATATTAGAAAGAGGTTAAGCACAAAGACAACTTATCACATATAAGAAAGAGATTAAGACACAAAGACAACTTATCACAAACATCAGAAAGAGGCTAAGACACAAAGACAGCTTATCACATATTAGAAAGAGGTTAAGCACAAAGACAACTTATCACATATAAGAAAGAGATTAAGACACAAAGACAACTTATCGCATATAAGAAAGAGGCTAAGACACAAAGACAGCTTATCACAAACATCAGAAAGAGGCTAAGACACAAAGACAGCTTATCACAAACATCAGAAAGAGGCTAAGACACAAAGACAACTTATCACAAACATCAGAAAGAGGCTAAGACACAAAGACAGCTTATCACAAACATCAGAAAGAGGCTAAGACACAAAGACAACTTATCACAAACATCAGAAAGAGGCTAAGACACAAAGACAGCTTATCACAAACATCAGAAAGAGGCTAAGACACAAAGACAACTTATCTCAAACAACAGAAAGAAGCTAAGACACAGAGACAAGGTGATAACTGGAAAGATTTGTGGGAAAAGAAATAGAACAAGCCACCGAGAGAAGATTCTGGGCAGTTTTTTGCCTTGGCATGGAAAGGTGTCAGCACAAAGACACTAGTTCCTGCTGCTGGATGTCACAGCATGTGGAGAATCATGGTCGCCGAAGCCAGGCGACATAGCACCTGATGATGGTGATAAGAAGAGCTCTCCTATGAGTGAAACTGCCTTTGACTATAGTTACCGACCGATGGGTAACCATAGCTTTCAAATTTTAATTTTGTCAAGTGCGTCCTCTAATCTCTACTTCCTTCTTTTCCTTCTATGAGCATCAAACAATACATGTGTGCTTATTTATGTACTGTCTCAGTGGCCTCAAAGGGTTCTCCAATTGATTTTCTGTGTAATAGGAACCGTAGTGACATGAGACGGGTTCATCGCCTGGCCTCGTCTCTTGTCAAAGTGAGGAAAGACTAGCCACCCCTTCCTCCTTGCTCTCAGGACAACACAATGTGCTGGCGCTAAAATATCACAGCCCACGGCAGGCAACTGCTTCGGGGGGAAATGTACGATTATTTCAGTGAAGGCTGTTGGTCAGCGGTCGCCATTGTGTCACGTGATCAGGCACATCCGTCGCCTGGGCCTTGTATCTTGTTGTATATGTTCTGTCCTGTCTGTGAATTTTTGTATCATAACACTGTGTTTATTATGTCCTGTCTGCGACTTTCTGTATCATAACACTATGTTTATTATGTCCTGTCTGTCACGTGTTGTATTATGACACTGTGTTTTGTCCTGCCTGTGACTGGGATGTTATACTGGAAACAACAAGCTGCCATTTCTTCCCATGGCAGGATTTCTTCCCATGTCAAGATTTCTTCCCATGTCAAGATTTCTTCCCAAATCAAGATTTCTTCCCATGTTAAGATTTCTTCCCATGTCAAGATTTTTTTTCACATGTTAAGATTTCTTCCCATGTCAAAATTTCTTCCAATGTCAAGATTTCTTACCATGGCAAGATTTCTTCCCATGGCAGGTAGAATTTCTTCCCATAGCAAAACTTCTTTCATCCAGTACAACCTAACTGGCCTGAATCGACCATCAGCCTCACATGACACTACAGTCCTGGGCTTGCCTCAGCCTACAGTCCTGGCCTGGCCTCAGCCTACAGTCCTCATAAGAAGTACACTGGATAATTTTCTGGATTTTTCTGTAATCTGTCTGGCATGAAATGATCTTGATCAAGAGAAGTGGTCAGCTTACCTCATTCTGCTGTGGTCTAGAATATCAGAAGGACAAACACTAGATCTAGAACATCTGAACGGCCGTTTTAGAAGAAAGGCACAAGATGTGAGCAAACAACGCACACACAAGGCTTATAATTGTGTATTTATTCATACAACTATTGTGTCATGTACATTGCAATAATTTACTATTTACAAGCAGATACACATACTTTGTATGTTTGATTGACTTAGAAATTTACATATTCACATTTCTATAAGAACAGAGTTGACTTGCATACATACATTCACACATTTATGGACACCTGGATTCATATATATATATTCACACAAAGATTCCCACATACATTCACACACACATTTACACACATAATCACAGATATATTTGCATGAGTACGTACATTCACATAGATACATGGACATACATACGAGTACATACATTCACATAGATACATGGACATACATACGAGTACATACATTCACATAGATACATGGACATACATACAAGTACATACATTCACATAGATACGTGGACATACATACAAGTACATACATTCACATAGATACGTGGACATACATACAAGTACATACATTCACATAGATACGTGGACATACATACAAGTACATACATTCACATAGATACGTGGACATACATACAAGTACATACATTCACATAGATACGTGGACATACATACGAGTACATACATTCACATAGACACATGGACATACATACAAGTACATACATTCACATAGATACGTGGACATACATACAAGTACATACATTCACATAGATACGTGGACATACATACGAGTACATACATTCACATAGATACGTGGACATACATACAAGTACATACATTCACATAGACACATGGACATACATACAAGTACATACATTCACATAGACACATGGACATACATACAAGTACATACATTCACATAGATACGTGGACATACATACGAGTACATACATTCACATAGATACGTGGACATACATACGAGTACATACATTCACATAGATACGTGGACATACATACGAGTACATACATTCACATAGATACGTGGACATACATTCACATACATACGAGTACATACATTCACATAGATACGTGGACATACATACGAGTACATACATTCACATAGATACATGGACATACATACGAGTACATACATTCACATAGATACATGGACATACATACGAGTACATACATTCACATAGATACGTGGACATACATACGAGTACATACATTCACATAGATACGTGGACATACATACGAGTACATACATTCACATAGATACGTGGACATACATTCACATACATACGAGTACATACATTCACATAGATACGTGGACATACATACGAGTACATACATTCACATAGATACATGGACATACATACGAGTACATACATTCACATAGATACATGGACATACATACGAGTACATACATTCACATAGATACGTGGACATACATACGAGTACATACATTCACATAGATACGTGGACATACATACGAGTACATACATTCACATAGATACGTGGACATACATACGAGTACATACATTCACATAGATACGTTGACATACATACAAGTATATACATTCACATAGATATGTGGACATACATACGAGTACATACATTCACATAGATACGTGGACATACATACGAGTACATACATTCACATAGATACGTGGACATACATACAAGTACATACATTCACATAGATACGTGGACATACATACGAGTACATACATTCACATAGATACGTGTGACATACATACGAGTACATACACTCACATAGATACGTGGACATACATACGAGTACATACATTCACATAGATACGTGGACATACATACAAGTACATACATTCACATAGATACATGGACATACATACGAGTACATACATTCACATAGATACGTGGACATACATACGAGTACATACATTCACATAGATACATGGACATACATACGAGTACATACATTCACATAGATACGTGGACATACATACGAGTACATACATTCACATACATACGTGGACATACATACAAGTACATACATTCACATAGATACGTGGACATACATACAAGTACATACATTCACATAGATACGTGGACATACATACAAGTACATACATTCACATAGATACGTGGACATACATACGAGTACATACATTCACATAGATACGTGGACATACATACGAGTACATACATTCACATAGATACGTGGACATACATACGAGTACATACATTCACATAGATACGTGGACATACATACGAGTACATACATTCACATAGATACATGGACATACATACGAGTACATACATTCACATAAACACAAAGACACACATACGAGTACATACATTCACATAAACATAAAGATACACATACGAGTACATACATTCACACAGACACATGTACACACATGAGTACATACATTCACACACACACATGTACACACATGAGTACATATATTCACACAGACACATGTACACACATGAGTACATACATTCACACAGACACATGTACACACATGAGTACATATATTCACACAGACACATGTACACACATGAGTACATACATTCACACACACACATGTACACACATGAGTACATATATTCACACAGACACATGTACACACATGAGTACATCTATTCACACAGACACATGTACACACATGAGTACATATATTCACATAGACACATGTACACACATGAGTACATATATTCACACAGACACATGTACACACATGAGTACATATATTCACATAGACACATGTACACACATGAGTACATATATTCACACAGACACATGTACACACATGAGTACATATATTCACATAGACACATGTACACACATGAGTACATATATTCACACAGACACATGTACACACATGAGTACATACATTCACATAAACATATGGACACACATATGAGTACATACATTCACACAGACACATGTACACACATGAGTACATACATTCACACAGACACATGTACACACATGAGTACATACATTCACACAGACACATGTACACACATGAGTACATATATTCACACAGACACATGTACACACATGAGTACATATATTCACACAGACACATGTACACACATGAGTACATATATTCACATAGACACATGTACACACATGAGTACATATATTCACACAGACACATGTACACACATGAGTACATACATTCACACAGACACATGTACACACATGAGTACATACATTCACATAGACACATGTACACACATGAGTACATACGTTCACATAAGTAAAGTCAAGGACCATTTGTACACTCTGCAAGTTACACCGGGTACATGATGCCATCCACACATGTCTATAGCCCAACCAGCACTGGAGGGCTGATGTGGTCCACACACTGGAGGGCTGATGTGGTCCACACACTGGAGGGCTGATGTGGTCCACACACTGGAGGGCTGATGTGGTCCACACACTGGAGGGCTGATGTGGTCCACACACTGGAGGGCTGATGTGGTCCACACACTGGAAGGCTGATGTAGTCCACACACCACACATGTCAATAACCCAACCAGCACTGGGGGGCTGATGTGGTCCACACACCACCAACTGCTTTTACTTTCCAAGACATTTTCTGGTAGCCATCGTGTGTTGGGTCAACCCAGGAGCTCAGATTCATTAACATAATCCACCTTGAAATGATTCAAACCTCTGATCGCTGGGCTGGGCCAGCAGTCAAGCGGGACATTTGCTTAAGACATACGGATACAGGTTTGCTTCCGAATCCACTCCAATCAAACATAGACCCCTAGACATCTCATCCCACATGCTTCTGGTCCTTGCATCCCCATGTCCTTCCATCAAAGTATACAAGACATAAATATACGTGCATACATTCACACATACACTGACATAAATACATACACTGCTAGCACACATATGACCATATAGAACCCATCAACATATTCACACATACGTTGACATAGGTACACACACTGCTAGAATACATATGATACATATTCATGCATATATATTCACACAAAATTAGGCATGACATGGTGACTAAAATACTTCTCAACATTGAATAATATCATGTAGTACACAAGGAGAACCCACCAAAAATACTACTAAAATAACAGAAGAACCTAATAAAATAACAGAAGAAGCTACTAAAATAACAGAAGAATCTAATAAAATAACAGAAGAAGCTACTAAAATAACAGAAGAACCTAATAAAATAACAGAAGAACCTAATAAAATAAGAGAAGAACCTACTAAAATAATAGAAGAACCTAATAAAATAACAGAAGAAGCTACTAAAATAACAGAAGAATCTAATAAAATAACAGAAGAAGCTACTAAAATAACAGAAGAATCTAATAAAATAACAGAAGAAGCTACTAAAATAACAGAAGAACCTAATAAAATAACAGAAGAACCTAATAAAATAAGAGAAGAACCTACTAAAATAATAGAAGAACCTAATAAAATAACAGAAGAAGCTACTAAAATAACAGAAGAATCTAATAAAATAACAGAAGAAGCTACTAAAATAACAGAAGAACCTAATAAAATAACAGAAGAACCTAATAAAATAAGAGAAGAACCTACTAAAATAACAGAAGAAGCTACTAAAATAATAAAAAAAAAAAAAATTGTGTTGCGTATCCCTTACGGGACGTTGCAGTCAACACCAGCATTTTCAGCTGCTGTTGATGTACTAGGCAAGTGTTACGTTCAGTAGTTTGCCATTGCTTTCTGAACGACCGGCCTCTATACCTTTTTCGAAAAAACCAGCACCGCCGTGTTTCGAACCCGGGTATACGGGCTCACAAACCGCGTTCGCAAGCCCTTCAGCCACAGAGACCGGTAAAAATAATAAGAGAGTCTAATAAAACAATAGAGGAACCTACTAAAATAAGAGAAGAAGCTACTAAAATAATAAGAGAGTCTAATAAAACAATAGAAGAACCTACTAAAATAACAGAAGAAGCTACTAAAATAATAAGAGAGTCTAATAAAACAATAGAGGAACCTACTAAAATAAGAGAAGCTACTAAAGTAACAGAAGAAGCCACTAACATAACAAAAAGAACCTACTAAAATAATAGAAGAACCTACTAAAATAATAAGAGAGCCTAATAAAACAATAGAGGAACCTACTAAAATAAGAGAAGCTACTAAAGTAACAGAAGAAGCCACTAACATAACAAAAAGAACCTACTAACATAACAGAAGAACCTACTAAAATAACAAAAGAATCTGCTAAAATATGAGAAAAACCTACTAAAATAACAGAAGAATCTCCTAACAAATGAGAATTACCCAATAAATTAACAGAAGAATCTTTGAATATTATAACGGAAATTACTAAAATAACAGAAGAATCTGCTAACAAATGAAAAGTACCCAATAAAATAACAGAAGAATATTTTTAACATAATAAAGGAAATTACTAAAATAACAGAAGAATCTGCTATTATATGAGAAGAACCCAATATAATAACATAAGAATCTATGAACATAACAAAGGAAACTACTAAAATAACAGAAGAACCTATTAAAATAATAAAAGAACTTGCAAAAATAACAGGAAAACCTCTTAACAATGCAGAAGAATCTACCAAAATAACAGAAGAAGCTATTCAAATAACAGAAGAACTTATTAAAAAACAGAAGAACCTATTAAAAAACAGAAGAACCTGCTAAGATAACAGACAATCCCACTACCTCTAGTTCATGCCCATACGATAACTGACATTGGAATCAAGTTAGAATATTTGACAGCTAGCTCATCTATGTTGTATAGTTCATGCCCATACGATAACTGACATTGGAATCAAGTTAGAAGATATGACAGTTAGCTCATCTATATTTTATAATTCATGCCCATACGATAACTGACATTGGAATCAAGTTAGAAGATATGACAGTTAGCTCATCTATATTTTATAATTCATGCCCATACAATAACTGACATTGGAATCAAGTTAGAAAATATGACAGTTAGCTCATATGTGTTGTATAGTACACAGATGACTTGGTATAATGCAGATGGCACATAATATGTGATATAATACAGAAGACATATGATATATCATATAATACAGATGACATATAATATATGATATTATACAGATGACATATGACGTATAATGTAATACGAATGACATATGATATGTCATATAATACAGAGATTCCTGGGTTAAAATGTATGATACAGGATGGGTGATTAGTGATCAGATGTGATGTGTTCATATACATATGTTACATATAAGTTAGCACATCTGCTGTGTAGCATAAATAACCCGTTAAGTTGATTCCTGGGTTAAAACATATGATACAGTAGCACATGATGTTGCTGAGAGAATAATCCATAAGATATTTTACGTGAAGTTGGTAAATCTGTTGTGACATAGAGTACGTGGTATGTGTATGATACGGTGTAGACAGGGCTACCTAACACATTATATACATGACGGATGGGTGATTAGTGACTAAATGTGGTACGTTCATTTACATATGTTACATATATGTTTGTACACGTGCTATGTAGCATAAATAACATGTTAAGTTGAATGATACAATCTTCATATACAAATTTTACATCAGAGATTTTTTCTTTCAAGGAAAACTCTCTTTTCTGGGATTTAAAGTTGTCTGTCTGCATGGCCAAAATTGTCATCCCATCTCTGTGATATAACCTTGTCTGTCTGGGTGACCTATTGATCTATACACCCAGAACTTGTGTCCCATCTGCATTCTTGTTCTTCTTCTGTCTTTTATTACTCACACCAAGCCCTGTTGTCTTCCCCCAACCCACACCAAGCCCTCTCATCTGTTTCCTGCCACCCACCCACCCCCATGGGTTAGATATATTTCCCTACATTCACTATTTCCAAAACCAGAAGCAGATGTCCCATGGATCCACCGTTGTTGGGACAAAGCTACAGAAGCTTCCGTGCTGAGTTCAGGTAACTCCAACAGCTGTTGGACCGACTGCTCGGATGGATGGAGGATCCTTCGCCAACAACTTTAAACTGAAAGCCTACAGCCAGAAACACGCAATAATACCAATGATGGGCACACACACATGGTTGACTGTGAGAGGTACTCAGATGCTTTTTGGTAATTGTGAGATGTCTTCCTTGTCATCAAAGTATTTAAAACATTGCTCAAACCAACATGTGTCCTGATTTCAAACACTCAGTAAATAAATGCTTGTTTCCCAGACACACATTTGCTACAAATCAATGTTACAAACTGTTTCCTGTCAGCCTCAAATTTTCTCTGTGGCCACACATGCTGCACATCAACATTGAAAACTACTTTTCCAGCCTCACACAAGTTGCACATAATCTCATAAGTTGCCAAAGTCTCAGCCTCAGACACCTTGAGTGACCTCAAACAGGCCTGCAGTTCTAGTAGACAGATCATGTGACTGACGGCATACACTGTGCATATACTGAAAGAATGCTTCCACAAACAGCTGTAGCACCAGAACCTATATGCACGGCTGTGTTTGCACACAGCAGATCTTCTATATCATATATTTGTGTTTTATTGTAGGCAATCACTCATTTATGTATGTGCAGATTTGTCTTCTTTGCTGCCCTATTGTAAAAACAAATTACTCTTCTTTGTATAAGTTAAACAATGGTTAAATTGCTTCCCTTGCTTACAGGGGAAATAACCCTTGAAATTTTAGGGGAAATAATTTATATTAACTGCCAACTCTCTCTCTCTCTCTCTCTCTCTCTCTCTCTCTCTCTCTCTCTCTCACACACACAGACACACACACACACATACACACACACACACACACACACACACACACATAATAATATCACATTGAACTTCAGAATTACTGCTCAGCTCATTCAGTATCATTTTTGAGCGAAGTCTGACACGTCCATGCCTACACTCGTCACACTGCCATTATATATCACATCTGTCAGACAGCACACACACACATACATACACACACACAGCCTACAGCCCCTAGTGATTACATGTTACCCGTAACGCATAGTTACAGATCTTGAGGCCGGAATCGAACCGTGTCCCTGCCGGACACGCCATCACGTGTGGTGGGTAGTTGAGCCAGTTGCCAGGCATACATATGAGGAAGTGCTCACACGAGCGGGGGTCTGCAAACGTCCCCACTCCCAGGCCTCGACACAGTTTGGCTTCTGATGTTCCTGATGTGAGGGAAGAGCATTGAGTTAGGTGTGATTCTAAGAGATGTGCTTAATTAGTTGTAGGAGTGATTGAGTGGTGAGAGATTGAGTGGTGAGTGATTGAGTGGTGAGTGATTGAGTGGTCAGTGAGTGTGTGAGTGACTAAGGTAGTGAGTGTGTTAATGAGTGTGTGAGTGAGAGAATGTGTATGATTGATTGTGTGAGTGAGTTAGTGTATGAGTGAGGGAATGTGTATGATTGTGTGTGTGAGTTAGTGAAAGAACGAGGCCAGTTAATGAGTGCATGTTGGTACATGAATTATTGATTGAATCAATCAAAACATTATAATACAGTGTAATTATTGCTGATTATAGCAACCAAAGATAGGATATAGTGGGTGGGATGTAATAGTTATGATATGGTAGATTAGATATTTTATATAAGATTTTGTAACTAGGATATATTTATCTTTATTCAATCTTTCATGAGTAGAGCTTCATTGAATCTCTGTTGATTAGAACATTAGTTAATCTCTGCTGATTAGAACTTCATTCAATCTCTGCTGATTTGAACATCATTCAATCTTTGCTGAATAGAACATTATTTAATCTTGGCTGATTAGAACTTCATTCAATCTCTGCTGATTAGAACTTCATTCAATCTCTGCTGGTTAGAACTACATTCAATCTTTGCTGATGGTGATAACAGGAACACCCAAGTCGTAACACCTGAGTCGTATAGTTAAGTTGTATATTTGTATAAACCAATTGGCAACTGACTGGTCATGTGGTCAATATCACGCCTGCTGCCTTTATTTCCTCAAACATTTCCATTGACCAATATTAGGCTGGGAACTCAAGTACATATTAACATCCATGTGTGTGCTCACTCACAGACACTCAATGTGTACTCACTGACAGACACTCAATGTGTACTCACTGACAGACACTCAATGTGTACTCACTCACAGAGACTCAGTGCCATAAACATACAGTTACTGTGTGCTCACCTGCGATAGCATCTATGACATCCACAGAAGTTGATACAGGCACACCAGATTCTGTTGTTGTTGTCTCCCCCTGCGCAGCAGCATCTGTAGTTGTTTCCACTTGTGACGTGGGGGTGTGTTCTTGTGACGGGGTGGTGGGTTCTTGTGATGGGGTGGTGTGTTCTTGTGGGCTGCTTGTGGTACTTGTTCTCTGCTGTGTGGTACTTGTTCTCTGCTCTGTGGTACTTGTTCTCTGCTGTGTGGTACTTTCCTCTGCCTGTGGTTTGGTTGGTGTAGTTGTCACCACTGCTGGCAGTGTGGTGGTGGATGTGTCAGTGTGTGACTCTGTCGCAGATGGATCCACTTGTGCACTTGCTTCTGTAGAGGTGTGTTTTGGTAATTCCGTGATGGGTCGTGCTGTAGGCTTAAAATTTAAGTGAAGTTTTCCCAGTCTGACATTGCCTCCCACAGATGAACTTGTCCGGCGGGGAGACTTCCAGGAGTTTGGCTTTTGACTTTCCAGCAATGTTATCTTGTCTGCCAGATTGGACAGCTGAGATGTTTCTGCAGAGATCAAATTACAAATGTTAATTATTGCTTAACGGTTGATTACATTGGTTGATTAGTTTGTTTATTGGTTGGTTAGTGAATTCTATGAGTTGAGTTGAGTTGAGATGAGTTGAGTTGAGATGAGTTGAGTTGAGTTAAGCTGAGATGAGTTGATGAGATGGTTAGTGAATTCTATGAGTTGAGTTGAGATGATTTGAGTTGAGTTGAGATGAGTTCAGTTGAATTCAATTGAGATGAGTTCAGTTGAGTTGAGTTGAGATCAGTTGAGATGAGTTGAGTTGAGTTCAATTGAGATGAGTTCAGTTAAGTTTAGATGAGTTCAGTTGAGTTGAGATCAGTTGAGTTGAGATGAGTTGAATTGAGATGAGTTGAGTTGAGGTGAGACAAGTCAAGAACTGACATCATAGCACCCGGGACATTCCCACAGAGCTTCGTCATTATCTTCAACAGCCAGCGTAGAGTCCCAATACTAATGGTACCAGTAGTAGTCTGATTATGTGTCCGTCTTGCCTTTTCCCGGAGTCCTCACTCCCTGTCAGCCAGATTCTCTGGTCACTCCCTGCAGCACCATTCTCTCCAAGCCGCGATGATCTATCTGTTCTTCTGCGCTATACACACAATTTCAAAGGTTCCCCGACCACGTCTGCCTTATCATGTACCAATACCGTACCGAGCTGTGCTGACCCAGCCGATCTGTCCGTCTGCTCGTTTCCCACCACACCAGCATATCCTGGGGGGAACATCCAACAAATGCTCCCTATGTTTGATTGTTGATGGTGATCTCTATGGAAGATTTAATTGTGGTTCTTAAAAATTGTAACTTCACAATTGTAACTCTTCACAATTGTAACTGTTCATAATTGTAACTCTTCACAATTGTAACTCTTCACAATTGTAACTCTTCCCGGTTGTAGCACAGACAGTCGATGCTTGGTATCCACAAATGTGACCCAGAAAATGGCTGGCATCTGTCAGCGTGAGCTTAGTTTAGAGACTCTCTGCCCAACCCAGGACCATCTCCATGCGGACTGTGTCAGCGTGAGCTTGGTTTAGAGATTCTCTGCCCAACCCAGGACCATCTCCGTGTGGACTGTGTTACAGAACACTCCTAGCCATCTTCAATCCAAGAAAGCAGTTCAAGACCAGTACAGGAACTTCACATTTGCAGAGAGGCATAGTCAGATGTTACTAGACCTTTCAGCCCATCACACACAGCCTGGCTGGGATCAGGTCCAGGTGGGTCATGTCTCCTCCATGGTTTAAGGTGTGACATCATCCACAGACTCCAACCCAAGGCCAACAGCAAAATTTCTGAACTCCCCCACAGACACAGAACACACTTGGCAAAGTTGACCTTGACAGACACAGCAACACACTTGGCACAAGGAGCGAGGTTCTAAACAGTCAACAGTACACAGGACATTTTCTGCTATCATTACTTTAACTATAAAAGAAGCTCACCTTTGGGGATTTTCCAGTTGTCGGCTTCTCTAAGTGGGTTCCTGGGTCGCCACACCATCCTTCTGTTGGATCTGACTGGTGTCCAGACCTTGGGTTTAACAGTTTTGGTTTGGTGGAAGACCTGGTTTGTCCACCACAGTTCTTGCAAATGTCCAGAGGGTACCTCAAAGTGTGCAGCTGTGCTTGGAGTCTGTGGCATGCTGGTAGTTGTAGCAAGTTCCTCTTCTGTCACCTTTGGAAGCTTGTACCATTTCTGCTTCCTTCTCAGTTTCAAAAATGAACGGCTGTTGGACTTTTTCATTTTAGGATGCTCTGACTGTGCCATTTCCTGTCTGTTCAAGTGAGTTTGCTCTGGCTGGGTCATTTCTTGTCTGTTCAAGTAAGTCTGCTCTGGCTGGGTCATTTCTTGTCTGTTCAAGTGAGTCTGCTCTGGCTGGGTCATTTCCTGTCTTGCATGTTTGTTGATGAGAGTGAGCTGTGATTGTGTGACATCTTGTTCGTTGGCATTGAGAGTAAGTTCTGCCGGAGTATGTTGAAATGGTTGTCCAGCGGCTGAGTTGGACTGTAAACAGAAACATCCAGGTTGTAAACAGAAACTCTATGTTGTAAACAGAAACATCTATGTTGTAAACAGAAAAATCCATGTTGTAAACAGAAACATGCATGTCATAAACAGAAACATCCAGGTTGTAAACAGAAACATATATGTTCTAAACAGAAACATCTATGCTGTAAACAGAAACATGCATGTCATAAACAGAAACATCCAGCAAACCTGCCCCACATTGGACAGATGATCTGATTAAGTTTTTCTCATGTAGGGTAGTCTCTGACAAGTGTGTCTCACACTGGATATAATCTGACATGTCTCACACTGGATATAATCTGACATGCCTCACACTGGATAGATTCTGACATGTCTCACACTGGATAGATTCTGCCAAGTGTGTCTCACACTGGATAGATTCTGCCAAGTGTGTCTCACATTGGATAGATTATCTGATTAAGTTTGTCTCCTGTAGAGTAGTCTCTGACAAGTGTGTCTCACATTGGATAGATTCTGACAAGTGTGTCTCACATTGGATAGATTCTGATAAGTGTGTCTCACATTGGATAGATTCTGACAAGTGTGTCTCACAGTGGATAGATTATCTGATTAAGTTTGTCTCACAGTGGATAGATTATCTGATTAAGTTTGTCTCCTGTAGAGTAGTCTCTGACAAGTGTGTCTCACATTGGATAGATTCTGACAAGTGTATCTCACATTGGATAGATTCTGATAAGTGTGTCTCACATTGGATAGATTCTGACAAGTGTGTCTCACAGTGGATAGATTATCTGATTAAGTTTGTCTCACAGTGGATAGATTATCTGATTAAGTTTGTCTCACAGTGGATAGATTATCTGATTAAGTTTGTCTCCTGTAGGGTAGTCTCTGACAAGTGTGTCTCACATTGGATAGATTCTGATAAGTGTGTCTCACATTGGATAGATTCTGATAAATGTGTCTCACATTAGAAATAATTTGATATTCTTGTCTCACATTGAATAACTTCTGACAACCATCGCATTTGACAGAATCTGACAAGCGTCAAATTAGATTGAATCTGACAAGTGTGTCTCACACTAGGTAGAATTTGACAAACATCTGTCACATTAAATGAAATAAGATATGTGTTTCTCACAAAGGGCAGGCCTTATTCAGTGCAATAGATTTTACAAACTTGATTCACGTGTGATAGAATTCTGTACTCAAAATATAGATTGTATGAAGTCTGGGTTATGTGTGATAGAATTCTATACTCATATGGGGCTGAGCTGTCTCGAGGTATGGTGTCCGCCTTGAGTGCTGGAGGTCCCGAGTTCAAGCCCTGGCGAGGGCCGGGATTTTTTCACGTGGACTTCCAGTACAAAAATTTCCCCTGGTCTCTGGCTAGTGAGATCGGACGCCCGTGTGTATTGTTGAGCATGTAAAGAATCCCTTGGCAGTTAGAAATCGAAAAAGAGTAGCCTAACGGCGCTGCCCGGGCAAAATTTTGAGTTAAAAATCTACTCAAAGTATTTCAGCGTCCTCACCGATGCTATGGAGTTCATGATTTGAGCTGAGTTTCTTCAGGCTCACGTTTGAGTTAGGAGGAAAACGGAGCACTTATGGGTTAAACCCGTGTGCCGTGATGTTGATCCAACGATTAAACTAAACATTCTATACTCAAAATATAGATTGTGTGATGTGGGTTATGTGTGATAGAATTCTATACTCAAAATATAGATTGTGTGATGTGGGTTATGTGTGATAGAATTCTATACTCAAAATATAGATTGTGTGATGTGGGTTATGTGTGATAGAATTCTATACTCAAAATATAGATTGTGTGATGTGGGTTATGTGTGATAGAATTCTATACTCAAAATATAGATTGTGTGATGTGGGTTATGTGTGATAGAATTCTATACTCAAAATATAGATAGTGTGAAGTCTGACTTACGTGAGATTCGGATAAAATATCCCTGATGGTGGTGAGAAGTGGGTATTGCCTGTCCCCACACGCTCCTCTAAAGTCATCCATCTCCACTGACCAGACGAAGGCTCCTGCCAGACCGCGAGACTTGATGTTGTTGGCCTGTGGAGCAGAGCATCACAGGATGAAGCTGGCAGGATGTTGTAGGGGAAACACAGGATGTTGCAAGACAAACACAGGATGATGCTGGGAGGATGTTGCAAGACAAACACAGGATATGGCTGGGCAAACACAGGATGTTGTAAAGGAAACAGGATGTTGTAGGGCAAACACAGGATGTTGTAGGGCAAACACAGGATGTTGTGAAGGAAACAGGATGTTGTAGGGGAAACACAGGATGTTGTAGGGGAAACACAGGATGTTGTAGGAGAAACACAGGATGTTGTAGGGGAAACACAGGATGTTGTAGGGCAAACACAGGATGTTGTAGGGCAAACACAGGATGTTGTAGGGCAAACACAGGATGTTGTAGGGCAAACACAGGATGTTGTAGGGCAAACACAGGATGTTGTAGGGCAAACACAGGATGTTGTAGGGCAAACATGGGATAATGCTGCAGGATGTTACATGGCAAACACTGGACAGGAGTCAAGGAGCTTCATAAGGACATTCATCAACGGTTCACAGAGTCACCGGGCAAGCCAGGATAAAGTTAACACCATTTCACTGAGTCATAGGGCAAGCCAGGATAAAGTTAACACCATTTCACTGAGTCATAGGACAAGCCAGGATAAAGTTAACACCATTTCACTGAGTCATAGGGCAAGCCAGGATAAAGTTAACACAATTTCACTGAGTCATAGGACAAGCCAGGATAAAGTTAACACCATTTAACTGAGTCATAGGGCTATACAGGAAGTGTTAACACAGTTTTGGCACTGTGGTGAAGGGATAATAAACACATGTCATAATCCCACATGCCACGTTTTCAACCCAGCTTTGGAAACAGTCCACCTTGTGTTGGCTTCCATACAAAGGTATGATTGCCAGTTGTTTGAAAAGCAATGGCAAACTACTGAACATACACTTGCAAAGAAATCACAAACAGCCTAAAAATGATGGGATTGACTACGACATCCAGTGAACATATGCAACTAACATTAACAGTTTCATAGATTATAGGGTAAACTAGAATAGTGTCAACAGTTTTTTAGAGTAATAGAGCAACCTAGGATAGTGTTAACACATTTTTAAGAGCCTTAGGGAAAAGCTAGCATAGTTTTAACAGTTTCACAGAAGTGCAGGGCAACATAAGAAGTGTTTACACATTTCAAAGAGCCATAGGGCAAACTAAAAAAGTTAAACTTTTAGAGTCAGAGAGCAAGCAAGGATAGTGTTAACAAAGATTCATAATCTTAGGGTAAATGGGGAAAGTGTTAACAAATTTGCACAGAGTCATAGGGAAAACAAGGATAGTGTTAACAAATTTGCACAGAGTCATAGGGAAAACAAGGATAGTGTTAACAAAGTTTCACAGCCAAAAAATAAACTATAAAAGTAGTAACAAATTTTCACAGTCATAAACCAAAATAAAATAGTGTTAGCATAGTTTCACGGTCATTGGACAAACTAGGGTAGTTTTAACAGTTTCACAGAGTCACAACTGAAGTGCAGAAAATTGCCTACCTTGAGAACAATACTCTTCTGATCCTCATAGCCCACCCACTGGTCACCGCCGACAGCGTACGGGGCAGCCTGGTCCTCAATCCACACAGAGTTCCAGCCCTTGTCTTTCAAGTTCATGCAGATCTGAGGACAGGATAATCAGTCATTATGTATGATTGTGTGATCTAGTATATAATTGTGTCAGCTGTGCATAACTGATAATTGTATCCTAGTGTATGATTGTGTCAGTTCATGATTGATTATTGTTAAGTTACTGGCACCTTGCCATCTTGACAGGCGATAGTTTGTTAAATTGTGCTTCAAAACAGGCATAATAACTATAACCAATGGCGGTAGAAGACCAGGGATAGAGTTATACCTCTCCATAACACAAAGCCTGGGCTGAACTGTAGAGACCATGTGTTGCCCATGCAGCATGATCCCTCTTTCGGCCTGCCTAGTTTACTCCAGAAGAAAGGTAATACCAATACAAAAGAGTCTGACAAAAGAGCCTCAGAGCTTTGGTGCTCTAAAGATAACCGGTGTTAAGATGGCTGGATGTCTCTGTGGCTGGGTGTTTCTGTGGCTGAGCATTGTGGTGCACTTATTTGCATCAGCAGGGATACATCAAGGTTTAGAGTGGTGGTTTCACATCTCCAATGTTTTCTATAGATTTCACATTCTTCTGTTGTTTCTTCTTCTTCGTTCACCCGGAGTTTTTTTTTCTTTTTCGGATGTGATTGCGTTGTGCCTGTTTACAGCAGAGCTGCGTTCTTCCGCCGTTAGGCCGACACATCCGACTTCTGCGGGCATTTGTTGACCGGGTTAACCTTCCCGGGGCTTCTGTTGTTTGATGTTTTCTCCTTAGTTTTTAAGGAAAGAACAGACAGCCACAGACTGCAGCTGGTGCCATTAGTAATGGGAGTCTTCGCTTGTTGTTGAAGATGAGGATGGAGCATGTATGGGAATGTCCTGAGTGCTGTGATGTCAACCCTTGGCTACACTAAAATCAATCAATCAATCAATCGTAAGGGTTTTTCTCTCAGATCAATGCTTTCCCTTTTATCATCTGGCCCATTATGTGGATGTAAGTCAACAGCAGTCAATAAATTGCTCCGCTAGTTTGATGAAATAGATACCAGAAATATTTTTTGGCTAGCAAACAAGCAAGGAATAGAACAGACCACATCACTTCATAATGCCATAACCCAGTAGATGTGAAGTTCTGGAGACTTGTATGTTTGTGCTACTACAGGCAGACACAGCAGGTGATACCAACTACCACAAGTATCATGGCACTTGCCCCCCCCCCCCCCCCCCCCCTCCAGCGTTCTGTGTCAGCTTTCTTGAAGTGGGGTCCACTTGATGACATTGGCTATTTGTCTCACAGATCTGTATGTTTCATGTATGTCACAGCCCATGTTTGTCCCAGCATATGTATGTCCTGTGTGGGACACATGTATGTCCAGTGTGGGACACATATATGTCCAGTGTGGGACACATGTTTGTCAAGTGTGGGACACATATATGTCCTGTGTGGGACACATGTATATCCAGTGTGGGACACATATATGTCCAGTGTGGGACACATGTTTGTCAAGTGTGGGACACATGTATATCCAGTGTGGGACACATATATGTCCAGTGTGGGACACATGTTTGTCAGGTGTGGGACACATGTATATCCAGTGTGGGACACATATATGTCCAGTGTGGGACACATGTTTGTCAAGTGTGGGACATATACATGTCCGGTGTGGGGCACCTGTTTGTTCAGTGTGTCCCACACAATGTCCTGCATGGGACGTAATCAGTTTCAAACATCTCTGTGAGAGAACATTAGCACTGCCAGCTGCTGTTACTACAGGCTGGGTTCGATCCCACCAGAAGTTGACTCAGTCAGGCAACTCCAGGCTTGTTGAACACAAGAAAAACGACCACGAGTTACATCCCAGGGTAGAAGGGGAAAGAACAACACAGCATGACTTGAATGTACCTCCATGCACCGAGTAGACTAGGGAGGACTGTGAAGGTACACAGAGTTACGGTTGGACAGATAAAAGACACACAATAACACAGTTACATAGACAAAAGATAAAATATTGAAATAGTTAAACAGATTTTAAAAAATAAGCATTGACACAGCTAGATAGAGAAAAGATAAACATTAACTTAACACACTGAGCTTGTGTAGTATACACTGATAGAACATATACACTTGTTTGTAAAACTGTGTTTTTTTGTTAAACCCAAGCAGTTAGATCAGAGATAAACATTGACACATGTATACAGAAGGGACGCAGAGGTGTTTCCAAGGCACCAGGGCCGGGTTATATACTGGCCAAGACCTATTGACACGTCCTCGTCGAGCATCCTGGGCAACAGGTCCCTTCGGGGTCCTGGCTAAAGTCAGTAGGATCGCCGATTCCTCCGAAGTCAGAGAGTGTCTGCCTGTACGGCGAGGAACCACCAGTCTGCACACCAATAAGCCAGACATGGGACAACGGATACTCACGCAAACCTCAGGTCCTGTATGACATCACACTGATGTTGGACAACAGGATGTCTTCATCTGACATACAGGACTTCACGTTGGAGCTCAAGCCAACGAACACAAGCAAGCAAGTATACAGAAACAAGATAACAGATACATTTTTACAGTTAGACAGATAAAAGATAACCTTTGAAACAGTTATACAGATAAAATAATTAACATTGACAGTTAGACAGGTAAAAAATCAACATTGGCACAGATAGATGAAAGATAAACATTGACAACGTTAAACAAATAACAGATAAACATTGACAATGTTAAACAAATAACAGATAAACATTGACAACATTAAACAAATAACAGATAAACATTGACAACGTTAAACAAATAACAGATAAACATGGCATAGTAGGATAGGTACAAGATAAACATTGACAAAGTAAGATAGATACAAGACAAATATAGACATAGTAAGATAGATACAAACATTGACAGCGTTAGACTATTAAAGGATAAGCATTGACACAGATAGACAACAGATAAAGAACACACCTCATAATAAGCCAGGATGCCAGTCTCGCGTGTGTAGTCGCCCATCCTGCCTCCTCCCATGGCTGGAGCATGCACTCCGTTGTTGGCGGGGCTAGCCAGGGTGTAGGACATTCCATACGTGGGGATGCCCACAATCAGCTTCTCCTTGGGGATGCCCACATCCAGCCAGTAGTCAATGGACCATTCCTGGAGATGGACACAAGAGTTAGAGCATCAATGAAGACTGTCCTCTCATGGAGGGAGCATCATATGTTGGTTAGTTCTAGTGAATGTAGATTGTCCTCTCATGGAGGGAACAACATATGTTGGTTAGTTCTAGTGAACATAGACTGTTCTCTCATGGAGGCAACAACATATGTTGGTTAGTTCTAGTGAAGGAGCGGGATACACCCAGCTTTAGACACAGAACTCAAATTCTGCATCAAGCACCCTCAAACACCTGGGTAAATTGTTCATCAACATTATCATCTTCATCATCAAATATTCATTGCTGTCATCGCTATTATCATCTTCTTTATCATACACCGAACACTGACATGAATGTTCTCAGTGGCATCTATATTATACTGGCAGCAAAGGTTTGCCAAATGTTGACACAATTGACTTCTACAAAATCTAATCTGCGTTAAAATAAACAATCATCTATGTTTGCTATCATTGCCTTCTGTGTTTGTTTGCTGGTTATATTTCAGGGGTTCAAGCAAATTCTCACTGGATTCTTTCAGGCCTTATGCATGTGTCTCCACCTATGGATTTGTCTGCCCTATAGATCTGTCTCACCTATGGATTTGTCTCCACCTATGGATTTGTCTGCCCTATAGATCTGTCTCCACCTATGGATTTGTCTGCCCTATAGATCTGTCTCCACCTATGGATTTGTCTGCCCTATAGATTTGTCTCCACCTATGAATTTGTCTGTCCAATGGATTTGTCTCCACCTATGGATTTGTCTGCCCTATGGATTATCTGCCCTATGGATTTGTCTCCTGAATTGTTGTGATCTCCCAGCTAATGTGCTCAGCATACCTTACAGTTGATGTTGAGTGTAGGACAGGGGACAATGTCCTCAGTGAAGCCCAGGTCATCCAGCTCCTGAGTTACAAGATATACTGCCACTAAACTGTCCTATACACACAGTAAGATATGCTTCACTAAACTGTCCTATACACCCAGTAAGATATGCTTCCACTAAACTGTCCTATACACACAGCAAGATATGCTTCCACTAAACTGTCCTATACACACAGCAAGATATGCTTCCACTAAACTGTCCTATACACACAGCAAGATATGCTTCCACTAAACTGTCCTATACACACAGCAAGATATGCTTCCACTAAACTGTCCTGTACACACAGCAAGATATGCTTCCAC
The DNA here is from genome assembly GCA_963921405.1 of Cepaea hortensis. Lineage (NCBI taxonomy): Eukaryota > Metazoa > Mollusca > Gastropoda > Stylommatophora > Helicidae > Cepaea > Cepaea hortensis. The sequence continues at coordinate 1,546,473 of OY992895.1, forward strand.
TAAACTGTCCTATACACACAGTAAGATATGCTTCACTAAACTGTCCTATACACCCAGTAAGATATGCTTCCACTAAACTGTCCTATACACACAGCAAGATATGCTTCCACTAAACTGTCCTATACACACAGCAAGATATGCTTCCACTAAACTGTCCTATACACACAGCAAGATATGCTTCCACTAAACTGTCCTATACACACAGCAAGATATGCTTCCACTAAACTGTCCTATACACACAGTAAGATATGCTTCCACTAAACTGTCCTATACACACAGCAAGATATGCTTCCACTAAACTGTCCTGTACACACAGCAAGATATGCTTCCACTAAACTGTCCTATACACACAGCAAGATATGCTTCCACTAAACTGTCCTATACACACAGCAAGATATGCTTCCACTAAACTGTCCTGTACACACAGCAAGATATACTTCCACTAAACTGTCCTGTACACACAGCAAGATATGCTTCCACTAAACTGTCCAGTACACACTAAACTGTCCAGTACACACTAAACTGTCCTGTACACCCAGTAAGATATGCTTCCACTAAACTGTCCTGTACACACTAAACTGTCCTGTACACACTAAACTGTCCTGTACACACTAAACTGTCCAGTACACACTAAACTGTCCAGTACACACTAAACTGTCCTGTACACACTAAACTGTCCAGTACACACTAAACTGTCCTGTACACCCAGTAAGATATGCTTCCACTAAACTGTCCTGTACACACTAAACTGTCCTGTACACACTAAACTGTCCTGTACACACTAAACTGTCCAGTACACACTAAACTGTCCTGTACACCCAGTAAGATATGCTTCCACTAAACTGTCCTGTACACACTAAACTGTCCTGTACACACTAAACTGTCCAGTACACACTAAACTGTCCTGTACACACTAAACTGTCCAGTACACACTAAACTGTCCAGTACACACTAAACTGTCCAGTACACACTAAACTGTCCTGTACACACTAAACTGTCCTGTACACACTAAACTGTCCAGTACACACTAAACTGTCCAGTACACACTAAACTGTCCTGTACACACTAAACTGTCCTGTACACACTAAACTGTCCTGTACACACAGCAAGATATGCTTCCACTAAACTGTCCTGTACACACTAAACTGTCCAGTACACACTAAACTGTCCTGTACACCCAGTAAGATATGCTTCCACTAAACTGTCCTGTACACACTAAACTGTCCAGTACACACTAAACTGTCCAGTACACACTAAACTGTCCAGTACACACTAAACTGTCCTGTACACACTAAACTGTCCAGTACACACTAAACTGTCCAGTACACACTAAACTGTCCAGTACACACTAAACTGTCCAGTACACACTAAACTGTCCTGTACACACTAAACTGTCCTGTACACACAGCAAGATATGCTTCCACTAAACTGTCCTGTACACACTAAACTGTCCAGTACACACTAAACTGTCCTGTACACCCAGTAAGATATGCTTCCACTAAACTGTCCTGTACACACTAAACTGTCCTGTACACACTAAACTGTCCTGTACACACTAAACTGTCCAGTACACACTAAACTGTCCTGTACACCCAGTAAGATATGCTTCCACTAAACTGTCCTGTACACACTAAACTGTCCTGTACACACTAAACTGTCCTGTACACACTAAACTGTCCAGTACACACTAAACTGTCCTGTACACACTAAACTGTCCTGTACACACTAAACTGTCCAGTACACACTAAACTGTCCTGTACACCCAGTAAGATATGCTTCCACTAAACTGTCCTGTACACACTAAACTGTCCTGTACACACTAAACTGTCCTGTACACACTAAACTGTCCAGTACACACTAAACTGTCCAGTACACACTAAACTGTCCTGTACACCCAGTAAGATATGCTTCCACTAAACTGTCCTGTACACACTAAACTGTCCTGTACACACTAAACTGTCCTGTACACACTAAACTGTCCTGTACACACTAAACTGTCCTGTACACACTAAACTGTCCTGTACACACTAAACTGTCCAGTACATACTAAACTGTCCTGTACACCCAGTAAGATATGCTTCCACTAAACTGTCCTGTACACACTAAACTGTCCTGTACACACTAAACTGTCCTGTACACACTAAACTGTCCTGTACACACTAAACTGTCCTGTACACACTAAACTGTCCAGTACACACTAAACTGTCCTGTACACCCAGTAAGATATGCTTCCACTAAACTGTCCTGTACACACTAAACTGTCCTGTACACACTAAACTGTCCTGTACACACTAAACTGTCCAGTACATACTAAACTGTCCTGTACACACTAAACTGTCCAGTACATACTAAACTGTCCTGTACACACTAAACTGTCCTGTACACACTAAACTGTCCAGTACACACTAAACTGTCCTGTACACCCAGTAAGATATGCTTCCACTAAACTGTCCTGTACACACTAAACTGTCCTGTACACACAGTAAGATATGCTTCCACTAAACTGTCCTGTACACACTAAACTGTCCTGTACACACTAAACTGTCCTGTACACACTAAACTGTCCTGTACACCCAGTAAGATATGCTTCCACTAAACTGTCCTGTACACACTAAACTGTCCTGTACACACAGTAAGATATGCTTCCACTAAACTGTCCTGTACACACTAAACTGTCCTGTACACCCAGTAAGATATACTTCCACTAAACTGTCCTGTACACACTAAACTGTCCTGTACACACTAAACTGTCCTGTACACACTAAACTGTCCTGTACACACAGTAAGATATGCTTCCACTAAACTGTCCTGTACACACTAAACTGTCCTGTACACACTAAACTGTCCTGTACACACTAAACTGTCCTGTACACACTAAACTGTCCTGTACACACTAAACTGTCCTGTACACACTAAACTGTCCTGTACACACTAAACTGTCCTGTACACACTAAACTGTCTTGTACACACAGTAAGATATGCTTCCACTAAACTGTCCTGTACACCCAGTAAGATATGCTTCCACTAAACTGTCTTGTACACACTAAACTGTCCTGTACACACAGTAAGATATACTTCCACTAAACTGTCCTGTACACACAGTAAGATATACTTCCACTAAACTGTCCTGTACACCCAGTAAGATATACTTCCACTAAACTGTCCTGTACACACTAAACTGTCTTGTACACACTAAACTGTCTTGTACACACTAAACTGTCCTGTACACACAGTAAGATATACTTCCACTAAACTGTCCTGTACACCCAGTAAGATATACTTCCACTAAACTGTCCTGTACACACTAAACTGTCTTGTACACACTAAACTGTCTTGTACACACTAAACTGTCCTGTACACACTAAACTGTCCTGTACACACTAAACTGTCCTGTACACACTAAACTGTCCTGTACACACTAAACTGTCCTGTACACACTAAACTGTCCTGTACACACTAAACTGTCCTGTACACACTAAACTGTCCTGTACACACTAAACTGTCCTGTACACACTAAACTGTCCTGTACACACTAAACTGTCCTGTACACACTAAACTGTCCTGTACACACTAAACTGTCCTGTACACCCAGTAAGATATGCTTCCACTAAACTGTCCTGTACACACTAAACTGTCCTGTACACACAGTAAGATATGCTTCCACTAAACTGTCCTGTACACACTAAACTGTCTTGTACACACTAAACTGTCCTGTACACCCAGTAAGATATGCTTCCACTAAACTGTCTTGTACACACTAAACTGTCTTGTACACACTAAACTGTCCTGTACACACTAAACTGTCTTGTACACACTAAACTGTCCTGTACACCCAGTAAGATATGCTTCCACTAAACTGTCCTGTACACACTAAACTGTCTTGTACACACTAAACTGTCCTGTACACACTAAACTGTCTTGTACACACTAAACTGTCCTGTACACACTAAACTGTCCTGTACACCCAGTAAGATATGCTTCCACTAAACTGTCTTGTACACACTAAACTGTCTTGTACACACTAAACTGTCCTGTACACACTAAACTGTCTTGTACACACTAAACTGTCCTGTACACCCAGTAAGATATGCTTCCACTAAACTGTCCTGTACACACTAAACTGTCTTGTACACACTAAACTGTCCTGTACACACTAAACTGTCCTGTACACACTAAACTGTCCTGTACACACTAAACTGTCCTGTACACACAGTAAGATATGCTTCCACTAAACTGTCCTGTACACACTAAACTGTCTTGTACACACTAAACTGTCCTGTACACACTAAACTGTCCTGTACACACTAAACTGTCCTGTACACACTAAACTGTCCTGTACACACAGTAAGATATGCTTCCACTAAACTGTCCTGTACACACTAAACTGTCTTGTACACACTAAACTGTCCTGTACACCCAGTAAGATATGCTTCCACTAAACTGTCTTGTACACACTAAACTGTCTTGTACACACTAAACTGTCCTGTACACACTAAACTGTCTTCTACACACTAAACTGTCCTGTACACCCAGTAAGATATGCTTCCACTAAACTGTCCTGTACACACTAAACTGTCTTGTACACACTAAACTGTCCTGTACACACTAAACTGTCTTGTACACACTAAACTGTCCTGTACACACTAAACTGTCCTGTACACCCAGTAAGATATGCTTCCACTAAACTGTCTTGTACACACTAAACTGTCTTGTACACACTAAACTGTCCTGTACACACTAAACTGTCTTGTACACACTAAACTGTCCTGTACACCCAGTAAGATATGCTTCCACTAAACTGTCCTGTACACACTAAACTGTCTTGTACACACTAAACTGTCCTGTACACACTAAACTGTCCTGTACACACTAAACTGTCTTGTACACACTAAACTGTCTTGTACACCCAGTAAGATATGCTTCCACTAAACTGTCTTGTACACACTAAACTGTCCTGTACACACAGTAAGATATGCTTCCACTAAACTGTCTTGTACACACTAAACTGTCCTGTACACCCAGTAAGATATGCTTCCACTAAACTGTCTTGTACACACAGTAAGATATGCTTCCACTAAACTGTCTTGTACACACAGTAAGATATGCTTCCACTAAACTGTCTTGTACACACAGTAAGATATGCTTCCACTAAACTGTCTTGTACACACAGTAAGATATGCTTCCACTAAACTGTCTTGTACACACAGTAAGATATGCTTCCACTAAACTGTCTTGTACACACAGTAAGATATGCTTCCACTAAACTGTCTTGTACACACAGTAAGATATGCTTCCACTAAACTGTCTTGTACACACAGTAAGATATGCTTCCACTAAACTGTCTTGTACACACAGTAAGATATGCTTCCACTAAACTGTCTTGTACACACAGTAAGATATGCTTCCACTAAACTGTCTTGTACACACTAAACTGTCCTGTACACCCAGTAAGATATGCTTCCACTAAACTGTCCTGTACACACTAAACTGTCCTGTACACACTAAACTGTCCTGTACACACAGTAAGATATGCTTCCACTAAACTGTCCTGTACACACTAAACTGTCCTGTACACACAGTAAGATATGCTTCCACTAAACTGTCTTGTACACACTAAACTGTCTTGTACACACTAAACTGTCTTGTACACACTAAACTGTCTTGTACACACTAAACTGTCTTGTACACACTAAACTGTCTTGTACACACTAAACTGTCCTGTACACACTAAACTGTCCTGTACACACAGTAAGATATGCTTCCACTAAACTGTCTTGTACACACTAAACTGTCCTGTACACACTAAACTGTCCTGTACACACTAAACTGTCTTGTACACACTAAACTGTCTTGTACACCCAGTAAGATATGCTTCCACTAAACTGTCCCGTACACACTAAACTGTCTTGTACACACTAAACTGTCCTGTACACCCAGTAAGATATGCTTCCACTAAACTGTCTTGTACACACTAAACTGTCTTGTACACACTAAACTGTCCTGTACACACTAAACTGTCCTGTACACACTAAACTGTCCTGTACACACTAAACTGTCCTGTACACACAGTAAGATATGCTTCCACTAAACTGTCCTGTACACACAGTAAGATATACTTCCACTAAACTGTCCTGTACACACTAAACTGTCCTGTACACACTAAACTGTCCTGTACACACAGTAAGATATACTTCCACTAAACTGTCCTGTACACACAGTAAGATATGCTTCCACTAAACTGTCCTGTACACCCAGTAAGATATACTTCCACTAAACTGTCCTGTACACACTAAACTGTCCTGTACACACTAAACTGTCCTGTACACACAGTAAGATATGCTTCCACTAAACTGTCCTGTACACACTAAACTGTCCTGTACACACTAAACTGTCCTGTACACACAGTAAGATATACTTCCACTAAACTGTCCTGTACACACAGTAAGATATACTTCCACTAAACTGTCCTGTACACCCAGTAAGATATACTTCCACTAAACTGTCCTGTACACACTAAACTGTCCTGTACACACAGTAAGATATGCTTCCACTAAACTGTCCTGTACACACTAAACTGTCCTGTACACACTAAACTGTCCTGTACACACTAAACTGTCCTGTACACACTAAACTGTCTTGTACACACTAAACTGTCCTGTACACACTAAACTGTCCTGTACACACTAAACTGTCCTGTACACCCAGTAAGATATACTTCCACTAAACTGTCTTGTACACACTAAACTGTCTTGTACACACTAAACTGTCCTGTACACACTAAACTGTCCTGTACACACTAAACTGTCTTGTACACACTAAACTGTCCTGTACACACTAAACTGTCCTGTACACACTAAACTGTCTTGTACACACTAAACTGTCCTGTACACACTAAACTGTCCTGTACACACTAAACTGTCCTGTACACACTAAACTGTCCTGTACACACTAAACTGTCCAGTACACACTAAACTGTCCTGTACACACTAAACTGTCCTGTACACACTAAACTGTCCTGTACACACTAAACTGTCCTGTACACACTAAACTGTCCTGTACACACTAAACTGTCCTGTACACACTAAACTGTCCTGTACACACTAAACTGTCCTGTACACACTAAACTGTCCTGTACACCCAGTAAGATATACTTCCACTAAACTGTCTTGTACACACTAAACTGTCCTGTACACACTAAACTGTCCTGTACACACAGTAAGATATGCTTCCACTAAACTGTCCTGTACACACTAAACTGTCCTGTACACACTAAACTGTCCTGTACACACTAAACTGTCCTGTACACACTAAACTGTCCTGTACACCCAGTAAGATATACTTCCACTAAACTGTCCTGTACACACAGTAAGATATGCTTCCACTAAACTGTCCTGTACACACTAAACTGTCCTGTACACACTAAACTGTCCTGTACACACTAAACTGTCCTGTACACCCAGTAAGATATACTTCCACTAAACTGTCCTGTACACACAGTAAGATATACTTCCACTAAACTGTCCTATACACACTAAACTGTCCTGTACACACTAAACTGTCCTGTACACCCAGTAAGATATACTTCCACTAAACTGTCCTGTACACCCAGTAAGATATACTTCCACTAAACTGTCCTGTACACACTAAACTGTCCTGTACACACTAAACTGTCCTGTACACACTAAACTGTCCTGTACACACTAAACTGTCCTGTACACACTAAACTGTCCTGTACACACTAAACTGTCCTGTACACACTAAACTGTCCTGTACACACTAAACTGTCCTGTACACACTAAACTGTCCTGTACACCCAGTAAGATATACTTCCACTAAACTGTCCTGTACACACTAAACTGTCCTGTACACACTAAACTGTCCTGTACACACTAAACTGTCCTGTACACACTAAACTGTCCTGTACACCCAGTAAGATATACTTCCACTAAACTGTCCTGTACACACAGTAAGATATGCTTCCACTAAACTGACCTGTACACACTAAACTGTCCTGTACACACTAAACTGTCCTGTACACACTAAACTGTCCTGTACACACTAAACTGTCCTGTACACACTAAACTGTCCTGTACACACTAAACTGTCCTGTACACACTAAACTGTCCTGTACACACTAAACTGTCCTGTACACACTAAACTGTCCTGTACACACTAAACTGTCCTGTACACACTAAACTGTCCTGTACACACTAAACTGTCCTGTACACACTAAACTGTCCTGTACACACTAAACTGTCCTGTACACACTAAACTGTCCTGTACACACTAAACTGTCCTGTACACACTAAACTGTCCTGTACACACTAAACTGTCCTGTACACACTAAACTGTCCTGTACACCCAGTAAGATATACTTCCACTAAACTGTCCTGTACACACTAAACTGTCCTGTACACACTAAACTGTCCTGTACACACTAAACTGTCCTGTACACACTAAACTGTCCTGTACACCCAGTAAGATATACTTCCACTAAACTGTCCTGTACACACTAAACTGTCCTGTACACACTAAACTGTCCTGTACACACTAAACTGTCCTGTACACACTAAACTGTCCTGTACACACTAAACTGTCCTGTACACCCAGTAAGATATACTTCCACTAAACTGTCCTGTACACACTAAACTGTCCTGTACACACTAAACTGTCCTGTACACACTAAACTGTCCTGTACACACTAAACTGTCCTGTACACACTAAACTGTCCTGTACACACTAAACTGTCCTGTACACACTAAACTGTCCTGTACACACTAAACTGTCCTGTACACACTAAACTGTCCTGTACACCCAGTAAGATATACTTCCACTAAACTGTCCTGTACACACTAAACTGTCCTGTACACACTAAACTGTCCTGTACACACTAAACTGTCCTGTACACACTAAACTGTCCTGTACACCCAGTAAGATATACTTCCACTAAACTGTCCTGTACACACAGTAAGATATGCTTCCACTAAACTGTCCTGTACACACTAAACTGTCCTGTACACACTAAACTGTCCTGTACACACTAAACTGTCCTGTACACACTAAACTGTCCTGTACACACTAAACTGTCCTGTACACACTAAACTGTCCTGTACACACTAAACTGTCCTGTACACACTAAACTGTCCTGTACACACTAAACTGTCCTGTACACACTAAACTGTCCTGTACACACTAAACTGTCCTGTACACACTAAACTGTCCTGTACACACTAAACTGTCCTGTACACACTAAACTGTCCTGTACACACTAAACTGTCCTGTACACACTAAACTGTCCTGTACACACTAAACTGTCCTGTACACACTAAACTGTCCTGTACACACTAAACTGTCCTGTACACCCAGTAAGATATACTTCCACTAAACTGTCCTGTACACACTAAACTGTCCTGTACACACTAAACTGTCCTGTACACACTAAACTGTCCTGTACACACTAAACTGTCCTGTACACCCAGTAAGATATACTTCCACTAAACTGTCTTGTACACACTAAACTGTCCTGTACACACTAAACTGTCCTGTACACACTAAACTGTCCTGTACACACTAAACTGTCCTGTACACACTAAACTGTCCTGTACACCCAGTAAGATATACTTCCACTAAACTGTCCTGTACACACTAAACTGTCCTGTACACACTAAACTGTCCTGTACACACTAAACTGTCCTGTACACACTAAACTGTCCTGTACACACTAAACTGTCCTGTACACCCAGTAAGATATGCTTCCACTAAACTGTCCTGTACACACTAAACTGTCCTGTACACACTAAACTGTCCTGTACACACTAAACTGTCCAGTACACACTAAACTGTCCTGTACACACTAAACTGTCCTGTACACCCAGTAAGATATGCTTCCACTAAACTGTCTTGTACACACTAAACTGTCCTGTACACACTAAACTGTCCTGTACACCCAGTAAGATATGCTTCCACTAAACTGTCTTGTACACACTAAACTGTCCTGTACACACTAAACTGTCCTGTACACCCAGTAAGATATGCTTCCACTAAACTGTCTTGTACACACTAAACTGTCCTGTACACACTAAACTGTCCTGTACACCCAGTAAGATATGCTTCCACTAAACTGTCCTGTACACACTAAACTGTCCTGTACACACTAAACTGTCCTGTACACACTAAACTGTCCTGTACACCCAGTAAGATATGCTTCCACTAAACTGTCTTGTACACACTAAACTGTCCTGTACACACAGTAAGATATGCTTCCACTAAACTGTCTTGTACACACTAAACTGTCCTGTACACACTAAACTGTCCTGTACACCCAGTAAGATATGCTTCCACTAAACTGTCTTGTACACACTAAACTGTCCTGTACACACTAAACTGTCCTGTACACACTAAACTGTCCTGTACACACTAAACTGTCCTGTACACCCAGTAAGATATACTTCCACTAAACTGTCCTGTACACACTAAACTGTCATGTACACACTAAACTGTCCTGTACACACTAAACTGTCCTGTACACACTAAACTGTCCTGTACACACTAAACTGTCCTGTACACCCAGTAAGATATACTTCCACTAAACTGTCCTGTACACACTAAACTGTCCTGTACACCCAGTAAGATATACTTCCACTAAACTGTCCTGTACACACTAAACTGTCCTGTACACACTAAACTGTCCTGTACACACTAAACTGTCCTGTACACACTAAACTGTCCTGTACACCCAGTAAGATATACTTCCACTAAACTGTCCTGTACACACTAAACTGTCCTGTACACACTAAACTGTCTTGTACACACTAAACTGTCCTGTACACACTAAACTGTCCTGTACACCCAGTAAGATATACTTCCACTAAACTGTCCTGTACACACTAAACTGTCCTGTACACACTAAACTGTCCTGTACACCCAGTAAGATATACTTCCACTAAACTGTCCTGTACACACTAAACTGTCCTGTACACACTAAACTGTCCTGTACACACTAAACTGTCCTGTACACACTAAACTGTCCTGTACACCCAGTAAGATATACTTCCACTAAACTGTCCTGTACACACTAAACTGTCCTGTACACACTAAACTGTCTTGTACACACTAAACTGTCCTGTACACACTAAACTGTCCTGTACACACTAAACTGTCCTGTACACACTAAACTGTCCTGTACACACTAAACTGTCCTGTACACCCAGTAAGATATACTTCCACTAAACTGTCCTGTACACACTAAACTGTCCTGTACACCCAGTAAGATATACTTCCACTAAACTGTCCTGTACACACTAAACTGTCCTGTACACACTAAACTGTCCTGTACACACTAAACTGTCCTGTACACACTAAACTGTCCTGTACACACTAAACTGTCCTGTACACACTAAACTGTCCTGTACACACTAAACTGTCCTGTACACACTAAACTGTCCTGTACACCCAGTAAGATATACTTCCACTAAACTGTCCTGTACACACTAAACTGTCCTGTACACACTAAACTGTCCTGTACACACTAAACTGTCCTGTACACACTAAACTGTCCTGTACACACTAAACTGTCCTGTACACCCAGTAAGATATGCTTCCACTAAACTGTCCTGTACACACTAAACTGTCCTGTACACACTAAACTGTCCTGTACACCCAGTAAGATATGCTTCCACTAAACTGTCCTGTACACACTAAACTGTCCTGTACACACTAAACTGTCCTGTACACACTAAACTGTCCTGTACACCCAGTAAGATATACTTCCACTAAACTGTCCTGTACACACTAAACTGTCCTGTACACACTAAACTGTCCTGTACACACTAAACTGTCCTGTACACCCAGTAAGATATACTTCCACTAAACTGTCCTGTACACACTAAACTGTCCTGTACACACTAAACTGTCCTGTACACACTAAACTGTCCTGTACACACTAAACTGTCCTGTACACACTAAACTGTCCTGTACACACTAAACTGTCCTGTACACACTAAACTGTCCTGTACACACTAAACTGTCCTGTACACCCAGTAAGATATGCTTCCACTAAACTGTCTTGTACACACTAAACTGTCCTGTACACACTAAACTGTCCTGTACACCCAGTAAGATATGCTTCCACTAAACTGTCTTGTACACACTAAACTGTCCTGTACACACTAAACTGTCCTGTACACACTAAACTGTCCTGTACACCCAGTAAGATATACTTCCACTAAACTGTCCTGTACACCCAGTAAGATATACTTCCACTAAACTGTCCTGTACACACTAAACTGTCCTGTACACACTAAACTGTCCTGTACACACTAAACTGTCCTGTACACACTAAACTGTCTTGTACACACTAAACTGTCTTGTACACACTAAACTGTCCTGTACACACAGTAAGATATACTTCCACTAAACTGTCCTGTACACACTAAACTGTCCTGTACACACTAAACTGTCCTGTACACACTAAACTGTCCTGTACACACTAAACTGTCCTGTACACCCAGTAAGATATGCTTCCACTAAACTGTCCTGTACACACTAAACTGTCCTGTACACACTAAACTGTCCTGTACACACTAAACTGTCCTGTACACCCAGTAAGATATGCTTCCACTAAACTGTCTTGTACACACTAAACTGTCCTGTACACACTAAACTGTCCTGTACACACTAAACTGTCCTGTACACCCAGTAAGATATACTTCCACTAAACTGTCCTGTACACACTAAACTGTCCTGTACACACTAAACTGTCCTGTACACACTAAACTGTCCTGTACACACTAAACTGTCCTGTACACACTAAACTGTCCTGTACACACTAAACTGTCCTGTACACACTAAACTGTCCTGTACACACTAAACTGTCCTGTACACCCAGTAAGATATACTTCCACTAAACTGTCCTGTACACACTAAACTGTCCTGTACACACTAAACTGTCCTGTACACACTAAACTGTCCTGTACACACTAAACTGTCCTGTACACCCAGTAAGATATACTTCCACTAAACTGTCCTGTACACACTAAACTGTCCTGTACACACTAAACTGTCCTGTACACACTAAACTGTCCTGTACACCCAGTAAGATATGCTTCCACTAAACTGTCTTGTACACACTAAACTGTCCTGTACACCCAGTAAGATATGCTTCCACTAAACTGTCTTGTACACACTAAACTGTCCTGTACACACTAAACTGTCCTGTACACACTAAACTGTCCTGTACACCCAGTAAGATATACTTCCACTAAACTGTCTTGTACACACTAAACTGTCCTGTACACACTAAACTGTCCTGTACACACTAAACTGTCCTGTACACACTAAACTGTCCTGTACACACTAAACTGTCCTGTACACCCAGTAAGATATACTTCCACTAAACTGTCTTGTACACACTAAACTGTCTTGTACACACTAAACTGTCTTGTACACACTAAACTGTCCTGTACACACTAAACTGTCTTGTACACACTAAACTGTCCTGTACACACTAAACTGTCCTGTACACACTAAACTGTCCTGTACACACTAAACTGTCCTGTACACACTAAACTGTCCTGTACACACTAAACTGTCTTGTACACACTAAACTGTCCTGTACACACTAAACTGTCTTGTACACACTAAACTGTCCTGTACACACTAAACTGTCCTGTACACACTAAACTGTCCTGTACACACTAAACTGTCTTGTACACACTAAACTGTCCTGTACACACTAAACTGTCCTGTACACACTAAACTGTCCTGTACACACTAAACTGTCTTGTACACACTAAACTGTCCTGTACACACTAAACTGTCCTGTACACACTAAACTGTCCTGTACACACTAAACTGTCCTGTACACACTAAACTGTCCTGTACACCCAGTAAGATATACTTCCACTAAACTGTCCTGTACACACTAAACTGTCCTGTACACACTAAACTGTCCTGTACACACTAAACTGTCCTGTACACACTAAACTGTCCTGTACACACTAAACTGTCCTGTACACACTAAACTGTCCTGTACACACTAAACTGTCCTGTACACACTAAACTGTCCTGTACACACTAAACTGTCCTGTACACCCAGTAAGATATGCTTCCACTAAACTGTCCTGTACACACTAAACTGTCCAGTACACACTAAACTGTCCTGTACACCCAGTAAGATATGCTTCCACTAAACTGTCCTGTACACACTAAACTGTCCAGTACACACTAAACTGTCCTGTACACACTAAACTGTCCTGTACACCCAGTAAGATATGCTTCCACTAAACTGTCCTGTACACACTAAACTGTCCAGTACACACTAAACTGTCCTGTACACACTAAACTGTCCTGTACACCCAGTAAGATATGCTTCCACTAAACTGTCCTGTACACACTAAACTGTCCTGTACACACTAAACTGTCCTGTACACACTAAACTGTCCTGTACACACTAAACTGTCCTGTACACACTAAACTGTCCTGTACACACTAAACTGTCCTGTACACACTAAACTGTCCTGTACACCCAGTAAGATATGCTTCCACTAAACTGTCCTGTACACACTAAACTGTCCTGTACACACTAAACTGTCCTGTACACACTAAACTGTCCTGTACACCCAGTAAGATATACTTCCACTAAACTGTCCTGTACACACTAAACTGTCCTGTACACACTAAACTGTCCTGTACACACTAAACTGTCCTGTACACACTAAACTGTCCTGTACACACTAAACTGTCCTGTACACACTAAACTGTCCTGTACACCCAGTAAGATATACTTCCACTAAACTGTCCTGTACACACTAAACTGTCCTGTACACACAGTAAGATATACTTCCACTAAACTGTCCTGTACACACTAAACTGTCCTGTACACACTAAACTGTCCTGTACACACTAAACTGTCCTGTACACCCAGTAAGATATACTTCCACTAAACTGTCCTGTACACACTAAACTGTCCTGTACACACTAAACTGTCCTGTACACACTAAACTGTCCTGTACACACTAAACTGTCCTGTACACACTAAACTGTCCTGTACACACTAAACTGTCCTGTACACCCAGTAACATATACTTCCACTAAACTGTCCTGTACACACTAAACTGTCCTGTACACACAGTAAGATATACTTCCACTAAACTGTCCTGTACACACTAAACTGTCCTGTACACACTAAACTGTCCTGTACACACTAAACTGTCCTGTACACCCAGTAAGATATACTTCCACTAAACTGTCCTGTACACACTAAACTGTCCTGTACACACTAAACTGTCCTGTACACACTAAACTGTCCTGTACACACTAAACTGTCCTGTACACCCAGTAAGATATGCTTCCACTAAACTGTCCTGTACACACTAAACTGTCCAGTACACACTAAACTGTCCTGTACACACAGTAAGATATGCTTCCACTAAACTGTCCTGTACACACTAAACTGTCCTGTACACACTAAACTGTCCTGTACACACTAAACTGTCCTGTACACACAGTAAGATATGCTTCCACTAAACTGTCCTGTACACACAGTAAGATATGCTTCCACTAAACTGTCCTGTACACACAGTAAGATATGCTTCCACTAAACTGTCCTGTACACACTAAACTGTCCTGTACACACTAAACTGTCCTGTACACACTAAACTGTCCTGTACACACTAAACTGTCCTGTACACACAGTAAGATATGCTTCCACTAAACTGTCCTGTACACACAGTAAGATATGCTTCCACTAAACTGTCCTGTACACCCAGTAAGATATACTTCCACTAAACTGTCCTGTACACACTAAACTGTCCTGTACACACTAAACTGTCCTGTACACACTAAACTGTCCTGTACACACTAAACTGTCCTGTACACCCAGTAAGATATACTTCCACTAAACTGTCCTGTACACACTAAACTGTCCTGTACACACAGTAAGATATGCTTCCACTAAACTGTCCTGTACACACAGTAAGATATGCTTCCACTAAACTGTCCTGTACACACTAAACTGTCCTGTACACACTAAACTGTCCTGTACACACTAAACTGTCCTGTACACACAGTAAGATATGCTTCCACTAAACTGTCCTGTACACACAGTAAGATATGCTTCCACTAAACTGTCCTGTACACACTAAACTGTCCTGTACACACTAAACTGTCCTGTACACACTAAACTGTCCTGTACACACTAAACTGTCCTGTACACACTAAACTGTCCTGTACACACTAAACTGTCCTGTACACACTAAACTGTCCAGTACACACTAAACTGTCCTGTACACACTAAACTGTCCTGTACACCCAGTAAGATATACTTCCACTAAACTGTCCTGTACACACTAAACTGTCCAGTACACACTAAACTGTCCAGTACACACTAAACTGTCCTGTACACACTAAACTGTCCTGTACACACTAAACTGTCCAGTACACACTAAACTGTCCTGTACACACTAAACTGTCCAGTACACCCAGTAAGATATGCTTCCACTAAACTGTCCAGTACACACTAAACTGTCCAGTACACACTAAACTGTCCAGTACACACTAAACTGTCCAGTACACACTAAACTGTCCAGTACACACTAAACTGTCCAGTACACCCAGTAAGATATGCTTCCACTAAACTGTCCAGTACACACTAAACTGTCCTGTACACACTAAACTGTCCTGTACACACTAAACTGTCCTATACACCCAGTAAGATATGCTTCCACTAAACTGTCCTGTACACACTAAACTGTCCTGTACACACTAAACTGTCCTGTACACACTAAACTGTCCAGTACACACTAAACTGTCCAGTACACACTAAACTGTCCTGTACACACTAAACTGTCCTATACACACAGCAAGATATGCTTCCACTAAACTGTCCAGTACACACTAAACTGTCCTGTACACACTAAACTGTCCTGTACACACTAAAATGTCCAGTACACACTAAACTGTCCTGTACACCCAGTAAGATATGCTTCCACTAAACTGTCCTGTACACACTAAACTGTCCTGTACACACTAAACTGTCCTATACACACAGCAAGATATGCTTCCACTAAACTGTCCTGTACACACAGTAAGATATACTTCCACTAAACTGTCCTGTACACACAGCAAGATATGCTTTCACTAAACTGTCCTGTACACACAGCAAGATATACTTCCACTAAACTGTCCAGTACACACTAAACTGTCCTGTACACACAGTAAGATATACTTCCACTAAACTGTCCTGTACACACTAAACTGTCCTGTACACACAGCAAGATATACTTCCACTAAACTGTCCTGTACACACTAAACTGTCCTGTACACACAGCAAGATATACTTCCACTAAACTGTCCTGTACACACTAAACTGTCCTGTACACACAGTAAGATATACTTCCACTAAACTGTCCTGTACACACTAAACTGTCCTGTACACACTAAACTGTCCTGTACACACAGCAAGATATACTTCCACTAAACTGTCCTGTACACACTAAACTGTCCTGTACACACTAAACTGTCCTGTACACACAGTAAGATATACTTCCACTAAACTGTCCTGTACACACTAAACTGTCCTGTACACACAGCAAGATATACTTCCACTAAACTGTCCTGTACACACTAAACTGTCCTGTACACACAGCAAGATATACTTCCACTAAACTGTCCTGTACACACTAAACTGTCCTGTACACACAGCAAGATATGCTTCCACTAAACTGTCCTGTACACACTAAACTGTCCTGTACACACAGCAAGATATGCTTCCACTAAACTGTCCTGTACACCCAGTAAGATATACTTCCACTAAACTGTCCTGTACACACAGTAAGATATACTTCCACTAAACTGTCCTATACACACAGCAAGATATGCTTCCACTAAACTGTCCAGTACACACTAAACTGTCCAGTACACAATAAACTGTCCTGTACACACAGCAAGATATGCTTCCACTAAACTGTCCAGTACACACTAAACTGTCCAGTACACACTAAACTGTCCTGTACACACAGCAAGATATGCTTCCACTAAACTGTCCAGTACACACTAAACTGTCCTATACACACAGCAAGATATGCTTCCACTAAACTGTCCAGTACACACTAAACTGTCCTATACACACAGCAAGATATACTTCCACTAAACTGTCCTGTACACACAGCAAGATATGCTTCCACTAAACTGTCCAGTACACACTAAACTGTCCTATACACACAGCAAGATATGCTTCCACTAAACTGTCCAGTACACACTAAACTGTCCTATACACACAGCAAGATATGCTTCCACTAAACTGTCCTGTACACACAGTAAGATATGCTTCCACTAAACTGTCCTATACACACAGCAAGATATGCTTCCACTAAACTGTCCTATACACACAGTAAGATATGCTTCCACTAAACTGTCCTGTACACACAGTAAGATATGCTTCCACTAAACTGTCCTGTACACACAGTAAGATATGCTTCCACTAAACTGTCCTATACACACAGCAAGATATGCTTCCACTAAACTGTCCTGTACACACAGCAAGATATGCTTCCACTAAACTGTCCTGTACACACAGTAAGATATGCTTCCACTAAACTGTCCTGTACACACAGTAAGATATGCTTCCACTAAACTGTCCTATACACACAGCAAGATATGCTTCCACTAAACTGTCCTATACACACAGCAAGATATGCTTCCACTAAACTGTCCTATACACACAGCAAGATATGCTTCCACTAAACTGTCCTATACACACAGCAAGATATGCTTCCACTAAACTGTCCTATACACACAGCAAGATATGCTTCCACTAAACTGTCCTATACACACAGTAAGATATGCTTCCACTAAACTGTCCTATACACACAGTAAGATATGCTTCCACTAAACTGTCCTGTACACACAGCAAGATATGCTTCCACTAAACTGTCCAGTACACACTAAACTGTCTCGTACACACTAAACTGTCTTGTACACACTAAACTGTCCTGTACACATGGCAAGATATGCTTTTAATAAACTGTCCCATACACACTGTACACACAGCAAGATATGCTTCCATTATACTGTCTTGAAGACACTAAACTGTCCTGTACACACAGCAAGATATGCTTCCACTAAACTGTCCTGTACACACTAAACTGTCCTGTACACACTAAACTGTCCTGCACACATGGCAAGATATGCTTTCACTAAACTGTCCCGTACACACTAAACTGTCCTGTACACACTAAACTGTCCTGTACACACTAAACTGTCCTGTACACATAGCAAGATATGCTTCCATTAAACTGTCCTGTACACACTAAACTGTCCTGTACACACTAATTGTCCAGTACACACTAAACTGTCCTGTACACACAGCAAGATATGCTTCCACTAAACTGTCCTGTACACACTAAACTGTCCTGTACACACTAAACTGTCCTGTACACACTAAACTGTCCTGTACACACTAAACTGTCCTGTATACACTCAACTGTCCTGTACACACTAAATTGTCCTGTACACCCAGTAAGATATGCTTCCACTAAACTGTCCTGTACACACTAAACTGTCCTGTACGCACTAAACTGTCCTGTACACACTAAACTGTCCTGTATACACTCAACTGTCCTGTACACACTAAATTGTCCTGTACACCCAGTAAGATATGCTTCCACTAAACTGTCCTGTACACACTAAACTGTCCTGTACGCACTAAACTGTCCTGTACACACTAAACTGTCCTGTATACACTCAACTGTCCTGTACACACTAAATTGTCCTGTACACCCAGTAAGATATGCTTCCACTAAACTGTCCTGTACTCCCATTAAGATATGTAGCGACAATATAGCTATAGTCTAGATATATATAGATGAGACAGCTATAGACAAGACACCTATAGGCTAGATATAAAAAGATGAGATAAATATAGACAAGACATCTTTAGACTAGACATAAAAAGACAAGGCAGCCATAGACACTCTGCTAGATATGCATGCAGTCATGTTAGATACCTGGTACAGCTGGGCCTTCTCGCCTGTCTTAGGGTCATCTTTGTGGCGGTACAACCCACTGTGGTGTCCAGTGATCTTCTCCCACTGACCATGGTAGTTGTAGGTCATCAGTAACATGAAGTCAACATATCTGCACAGGGGAGGAGGGAAAACTGGTCAGATAAACACAGCCAGAGACGCAGATAGAGAGGATATAGGACAAGCAGGTAAGATAAAAACAGAGACAGATGGAGAGAGGAGACAGGACAAACAGGTAAGATAAAAACAGAGACAGATGGAGAGAGAAGACAGGACAAACAGATAAGATAAAAACAGAGACAGATGGAGAGAGGATACAGGACAAACAGGTAAGATAAAAACAGAGACAGATGGAGAGAGGAGCTAGGACAAACAGATAAAAACAGAGACAGATGGAGAGAGGAGACAGGACAAACAGATAAGATAAAAACAGAGACAGATGGAGAGAGGAGACAGGACAAACAGGTTAGATAAAAAACAATCAGAGATGCAGACGGAGAGAAAAGTCAGCACAGTATGGGGAAAGGAAAGATACATGGAAGATATGCTGAACTCGGCACTTGGTTTCAGCTGAACTTGCCATGGTTGCCCCTTTCACTAATCTACAAGGATCCTACAGCTTGAGGGATGGGCGGATGGAGTCTAAGCGTGCGTTCCAAGGCTAGGTGTGTTGCTATGCTACATCAAAACCGTGTCTTCTTCATCTGAGTTTTCATTTCTTTTTCTAGGGAAGTGCATCCCACCTAGTTACATACCTCCAAGGTCAGCGTGTCAGCATGAATGTGTGTCAGGTTTGCAAGGTCAACTTGGGCATACATTTGAGTCAGGTTTGATCCTCTACACCAGTGGTTCTCAACCGGTGGGGAATTCCCCCCAGGAGGGAATTTTCGGGTTTCCATAGGGGGCAGAAGATGGGGGGGGGGGGGGGGGGGGGACTAAGATTATTTCAAGATTGCATTAATACAAGAACCAGTTACTTGATATTGTTTTTCCCTCTAAATTTTATGGTTCTGTACTTCTCGCCCTAATGAAATTCATTTTATAACATAAGTAGACCCGCAAATCACGTTTTATGTAGATGTCTAGACTTGTTCTAGTATGTGTTATTAAATTTAGCTTCCATTTTTATGTATACTGTGTAAGGGTGGGGGGCTTGTTCTAGTATGTGTTATTAAATTTAGCTTCCATTTTTATGTATACTGTGTAAGGGTGGGGGGATTTATAGGGAGGAAATTTGAAAGGGGGGGGGGGATGACATTCTGAACATATGGTAAAGGGGGGCATGGGCCAAAAAAGGTTGAGAACCACTGCTCTAGACAGAGTCCATCCAAGGTCACCCATGGGAACATTTTCTTTCCTAACAATGTTTGCCAGCGCAGCAGCCTTCAGGCCTCTTCCTTGTAGTTTTGTGCTGCCTTGGGAGCTTTAAATCGTGCACAACATGCACACAGGACCGCTTGTTTTTCTGTACTTATCAGAGAAAACTAGGTTTCTGATCCCCTACCGCAGAGGTTAAGGGGACATGAAATAACAATGGTTCTTGGAACAATTCTCAGCTCAATGATGGGACTGAACCCTGGGCCTTCTCAGCAGGAGGTGGACACCATAGCCACTTCACAACAACTCCCTGTCAGTATGTCTGTCAAGTGCACCTGTGATGTTGTATGTCAAGTGCACCTGTGATGTTGTCTGTCTAGTGCACCTGTGATGTTGTATGTCTAGTGCACCTGTTATGTTGTCTGTCTAGTGCACACATGATGTTGTATGTCTAGTGCACCTGTGATGTTGTATGTCTAGTGCACCTGTGATGTTGTCTGTCTAGTGCACCTGTGATGTTGTATGTCTAGTGCATGTGTGATGTTGTATGTCTAGTGCACCTGTGATGTTGTCTGTCTAGTGCACCTGTGATGTTGTATGTCTAGTGCACCTGTGATGTTGTCTGTCTAGTGCACACATGATGTTGTATGTCTAGTGCACCTGTGATGTTGACTGTCTAGTGCACACATGATGTTGTATGTCTAGTGCACCTGTGATGTTGTCTGTCTAGTGCACCTGTGATGTTGTATGTCTAGTGTACACATGATGTTGTATGTCTAGTGTACCTTGATGTTGTCTGACCACTGTTTTCTTAATCTTCCTCTGGTACTATATTCAGATATAAAACTGTATGATCTTGTCTGTAGCTGATCAGGTTTCATTCTCAAACATGGCCAAACCACTTTGTTGTCTCTTCATGAATGTCACGCATCATGCGAGGACTGTTATATTTCTGCTGTTGTGTCACGTCCTGCAGGACTGCTGGTATACAACAGACACACCCAACAACTGACCACCAGGGACACTCAACAATTGACCATTGGCACCTTTCCGTCTTGACAAACAATAGTTTGGTACATTGTGCTTCAAAAAGGCTTAATAACTACAACCCATGGCCGTGGCGAGTGTGACTGATAAGGCCAATTCGCGCTATAAATGTTTGTGCACAGTGGATGCATGTGAAAACATGGACCATAGCACAAAGCCTGGGCTAAAATATAGAGATCATGTGTTGCCCATGCAGCATGATCCCTCTCTTGGCCTGCCTAGTTTACTCCAGAGGAATAGAAACACCAATACATCTGGAACAAGACAAGCTGCAGAAGCTGCCGGATCAGCAAAGCAATGCTCTAACTGTCCGCCTGTCGGAGCTTCCATCCGAGACCAATTGCCAACCAAGGTTTAAAGCCTGGTTTGCCCTGCCATGACATTTTGTCTTTAGGTTGCATTTCCTCGCACCAGGGTAAGGCTTGTACCCTCTCAATTGCGCTCTTCCGCCTGAAGCCGTTGGTACAATGTGGGGTGTCAGATTTGGTAAGTGCAGCCAAACAATCGGCGCTAACAGAAAGCAGGTAGTACCGTCTACTGTCATACGGTAGCTCAGTCAAATCTGACTTCAAATTGACTAACAGTTTGACCCAACAATTGACCACCACAAACATAATTGACATCCTGCAGACCTGCTGGCATACAACAGAGACACTCAAAAACTGACCACCAGGGACACTCAACAACTGACCACCAGGGACACTCAACAACTGACCACCAGGGACACTCAACAACTGACCATCAGGGACACGCTACCCCCCACCACCAGGGACATAATTGACATCCTGCAGACCTGCTGGCATACAAAAGAGACACTCAACAACTGACCACCAGGGACACTCAAGACCCCACCACCAGGGACCCCCAACAACTGACCACCATGGACACAAGACTCACTTGATGATCTGCTCAACAACTGACCACCATGGACACAAGACTCACTTGATGATCTGCTCAACAACTGACCACCATGGACACAAGACTCACTTGATGATCTGCTCAACAACTGACCACCATGGACACAAGACTCACTTGATGATCTGCTCAACAACTGACCACCATGGACACAAGACTCACTTGATGATCTGCTCAACAACTGACCACCATGGACACAAGACTCACTTGATGATCTGCTCAACAACTGACCACCATGGACACAAGACTCACTTGATGATCTGCTCAACAACTGACCACCATGGACACAAGACTCACTTGATGATCTGCTCCGGCTCGTAGCTCTGGGCAATGTAGTAGGTCCCCGAGGCCGTGGCCAAGGTCAGCAACAACTTCTCCCGACCAGTTTCAGCCGCTTCTTGAGCAAATGCTTCAAACAAACCCTGCAGGAGAAGAAGGACCTCACTGAACCACCCACAGTAACACATTAGTTCCCTTTTGACTACTCTCGAGGTAAAAAGCAAACCAGCAAACAAACAAAAAATTCACTTTACCACCTCCTCACTTCGAATCACAATCCACACCTGTTGATTTACCCCTTCTTTACCTTTATACCCACATACCACTCATTTACCCCTTTTTTATCTGTATACCCACATACCATTCATTTACCCCGACTTTACCTGTATACCCACATACCATTCATTTACCCTGACTTTACCTGTATACCCACATACCATTCATTTACCCCAACTTTATCTGTATGCCCACATACCATTAATTTACATCAACTTTACCTGTATACTCACATACAGTTGTACCTGACTTGACCAACACTTCCGCAATACTGATTAACCATCTTTCTATCAACACCGCCCTTAAAACACACACACACACTTTCTCCTCTCTCTCTCTCTCCATATATAGGCATGAGAGAGAGAGAGAGAGAGAGAGAATGAATGAGTGAATGATTTAGTGTTTGTGATTGTGAGTGGGTATATGTGCATGTATGTAAGGAAGTGTGTGTGGGTGTGTAACTGTGTAGATGTATGACTGTGTCAGTATTTGTGTATTTGTCGATTATGTGTGTATGGGAAGGGGTGTATGTGTGTGCCTTGCTGTATGTTTGAATGAGGATATATGGGCGTGAGAGAGAGAGAGAGAGAGAGAGAGAGAGAGAGAGAGAGAGAGAGAAGAGAGAGAGAGAGAGAGAGAGAGAGAGAGAGAGAGAGAGAGAGAGAGGGACAGAGAAAATAAGAGAGTATGCGTGAATGTCACGCAAGTAAACTTTTGTGAGTGAGTTTGTGATTGTGAGTATATGTGTATGCTAGGGAGTGTATTTGTGTGTTATTGAGTGGGTGAATAACTGTGAGAGTTTGTGTAAATGATGTAAGCAGGTAAATATGTATGTTGTGTATGTGTGTGTTATTGAGTGGGTGAATAACTGTGAGAGTTTGTGTAAATGATGTAAGCAGGTAAATATGTATGTTGTGTATGTGTGTGTTATTGAGTGGGTGCATAACTGTGAGAGTTTGTGTAAATGATGTAAGCAGGTAAATATGTATGTTGTGTATGTGTGTGTTATTGAGTGGGTGCATAACTGTGAGAGTTTGTGTAAATGATGTAAGCAGGTAAATATGTATGTTGTGTATGTGTGTGTTATTGAGTGGGTGCATAACTGTGAGAGTTTGTGTAAATGATGTAAGCAGGTAAATATGTATGTTGTGTATGTGTGTGTTATTGAGTGGGTGCATAACTGTGAGAGTTTGTGTAAATGATGTAAGCAGGTAAATATGTATGTTGTGTATGTGTGTGTTATTGAGTGGGTGCATAACTGTGAGAGTTTGTGTAAATGATGTAAGCAGGTAAATATGTATGTTGTGTATGTGTGTGTTATTGAGTGGGTGCATAACTGTGAGAGTTTGTGTAAATGATGTAAGCAGGTAAATATGTATGTTGTGTATGTGTGTGTTATTGAGTGGGTGCATAACTGTGAGAGTTTGTGTAAATGATGTAAGCAGGTAAATATGTATGTTGTGTATGTGTGTGTTATTGAGTGGGTGCATAACTGTGAGAGTTTGTGTAAATGATGTAAGCAGGTAAATATGTATGTTGTGTATGTGTGTGTTATTGAGTGGGTGCATAACTGTGAGAGTTTGTGTAAATGATGTAAGCAGGTAAATATGTATGTTGTGTATGTGTGTGTTATTGAGTGGGTGCATAACTGTGAGAGTTTGTGTAAATGATGTAAGCAGGTAAATATGTATGTTGTGTATGTGTGTGTTATTGAGTGGGTGCATAACTGTGAGAGTTTGTGTAAATGATGTAAGCAGGTAAATATGTATGTTGTGTATGTGTGTGTTATTGAGTGGGTGCATAACTGTGAGAGTTTGTGTAAATGATGTAAGCAGGTAAATATGTATGTTGTGTATGTGTGTGTTATTGAGTGGGTGCATAACTGTGAGAGTTTGTGTAAATGATGTAAGCAGGTAAATATGTATGTTGTGTATGTGTGTGTTATTGAGTGGGTGCATAACTGTGAGAGTTTGTGTAAATGATGTAAGCAGGTAAATATGTATGTTGTGTATGTGTGTGTTATTGAGTGGGTGCATAACTGTGAGAGTTTGTGTAAATGATGTAAGCAGGTAAATATGTATGTTGTGTATGTGTGTGTTATTGAGTGGGTGCATAACTGTGAGAGTTTGTGTAAATGATGTAAGCAGGTAAATATGTATGTTGTGTATGTGTGTGTTATTGAGTGGGTGCATAACTGTGAGAGTTTGTGTAAATGATGTAAGCAGGTAAATATGTATGTTGTGTATGTGTGTGTTATTGAGTGGGTGCATAACTGTGAGAGTTTGTGTAAATGATGTAAGCAGGTAAATATGTATGTTGTGTATGTGTGTGTTATTGAGTGGGTGAATAACTGTGAGAGTTTGTGTAAATGATGTAAGCAGGTAAATATGTATGTTGTGTATGTGTGTGTTATTGAGTGGGTGCATAACTGTGAGAGTTTGTGTAAATGATGTAAGCAGGTAAATATGTATGTTGTGTATGTGTGTGTTATTGAGTGGGTGAATAACTGTGAGAGTTTGTGTAAATGATGTAAGCAGGTAAATATGTATGTTGTGTATGTGTGTCTGCCTGCCTGCCTGTCGCATAACATGGCAATATGCATTGTTTATGTTTACAACATTCTTTTGACAATTTATTTTCCTGTGTGAATGTAATGTGCACAATATGTAACTGATTAATGAAAGATGAGTGATTGGAATGGCCAATTGTAAGATGGGCCTGTGTGACCAATTTGTGACCGTTTGAAAATGAAGTTTGTTCGTTCATTCTCTCTCTCTCTCTCTCTCTCTCTCTCTCTCTCTCTCTCTCTCTCTCTCTCTCTCTCTCTCTCTCTCTCTCTCTCTCTCACTCATACACACACAAACAAACATGCAAACTCACCTTCATAAGTAGAGTAAATCTATATTTATCTTCAGGCGGACTTCCCCTGGTGGCTGGGAATTCCCAGTCCACATCAAAGCCGTCAAATCCGTGTCTGGGGAAACATGGGGAAACACCTGAAGTTAGAGACAGCAAATACAGGCACATGTCGTAGCATGAACACACTTATGGAGGCGATAAGGAAAACATAGATAGATAATGAGTGTTGAGATTAACATTCAGGGTTGAGGTGAACATTTCAGGGTTGAGATCTTCAGTCTACATTCAAGTGAATCCTTGAGGGCTACTGAAATAGCCTGCATTGGACAATCCCATAAAGGCAGCTGTGATATGGTTCTCTCTGTATAACCATGTTGTCAACACCCCAAATACAACTGCCAGTTTATGCCTGGAGGTTGTGGTAATGACTTGTGTGACGAAGTACCTTGAAGTACCGATTGATCAGAGCCTGGCTTTTATTGAGCACACAGACAATAGGAGGGACGTGGCTGTGATGAGGGTAATGTGGGCGGCAAATTGTGAGCAGCACCACCTGTCTCCTGTACTATCGTCTGACCCTTTCGGTGATTGAATACACCCTGGCATTCTTCACTCTCCTCTCAGCCGTTCTCAAATGGAGAGATTGGAAAGAATACAGAATGAGGCTATGCACATCAAACTTGGGTGCACCAGAGATACAGCATGCAGGGCAATGCCTAACCTCCTTGATTTTCCAGCCATGGCAGACAGAATGAAGATTTGCCAAGCACTTATATTTCCCATAGTCAGTGCTGAAACACAACATCCATCTCAGAATGAGACAATAAAGAAGAAAAATAAAATTACAGCAAGTCAAAAAGAGAGGAAAATCCTAGATGGGCCTGCCCAAAGAATTATTCAACAAGTCCCTTCATTTGAGGACATTATTCAACAGGTCCCTTCACTTGAGGACATAGAACCTGGTGAATCTTGGGCACAAGTGCCAACATGAAGTGGTACGTCCCTTGCAGCATACATCAGACAACAAAGCCCAGTAACTGTGAAGGCAGAATGTGCACGGACATTGTTGGCAGCGTCACACCCTTCACATGAGTCATGTAATTGTCATGTCTTCCTGAGGGTGTTTAGGACTTCAGCCCGTGTCTACTGCAGTCAAGCCCACAAGCCTTTCTGACAGATGACCAGATGGTCCACTTCATTAACGATGGACAAGAACAATCAATCTGACAAATGACCAGATGGTTAACTTTGTCAACGATGGACAAGCACAATCAATTATTCTGAGATACAAAACATACTCACTTCCTGAGATACAGCACAACATTTTTGATCCACACACGTCGGTTGTCCTCATTCCTGATCATGGGGATGAAAGGTTTAGATCCAATCTGCCACCCCCCGACAGCAAGTAGAACCTTCAGGGCGGGGTTCCTTTCTTTCAATGCCAGGGTCCTGGCATACAGACCTGCGTTGGGGGAGGTCATAGGTCACAAGTTGAACACTGTAGTATGTCATATGATGATGGGATGAAAACGATGATGATGTTGTTTACACACAGAAGCTACAAACAATGTGTTGCACCATTTATTGCCTGGCATATTTTGCTGCATCTCGTCAGGTGCATGCTGCAGTGTTATATATATACTGAATGCTCTGACCGGAGATGGTGGTTGGTATCTCTGGGGCGGTCACAACTGGCAAATATTAGTTTCATTTTCATACCAGGGCATGCGGGTATACAAGGAAATGAGCGGGCTGACAGGCTTGCAGGTAAGGCTACTGTGGAGGGCAGACGAGCCATGGTTGATATACTGAATGCTCTAGGAGAAGTTAAGACTTTTGCAAGAACCAAGTGATGACTGTAAATCTACAACCATGGTCGGACTGCGAGAACAGCAAGTTAAAAGAGGTGTGGCCAAACAAGAACACTACGCAGAAGCCAAAGAAGATTGATAAACCAACACAGAACTGGCGTCGTTAGCCGCTACACGCTGCGGGATTTACTGAGGACAGAGGATCTGAGCACTTATGCACTGAATAGTTTGATGTGTAATGAGGATGATCTGTCGATTAACTAACTAACTATGAAGTGAACAGATGAATTATACGTTGGCTGAAATACTTAAAACACATAGTCACTAATATTGCTTGAATGTGGAGCATTTGTTTCCTTTTTGCAAATTTAAAATGAAATCTTTCTGTTTGCTGGTAGACCTATCTGTAGTTTCTTCTCCTTTATGAGATCACAGACGATCTTCGCTGTCTCAACAGGCGATTGTGGGAGACCACATGTGTTTACATTCAGACAGGGAATTCATTCTTTTGATCTTCACTGCCTCTCCCAGGGAAACGTTGGTGAACAGAGAGGCAATTTTCATTCACACCGTGTGCTTTTGTTCAAGATCAATGGTGTCCAATAGTTCAAGCAGTTCAAATGAATCTTTTAGTATTGGGGGGTGGAACTGACGATTATTTGATCCCTCAACACTATTCGAAGAATATGTCAGACATGCTGGTGCATGCATGCAATATAAGTAAGACATACGACTACATGTAATGTAAATAAGACATACTGCTATATATAATGTAAGACATACTGCTACATGTAATGTAAGACATACTGCTATATATAATGTAAGACATACTGCTACATATAATGTAAGACATACTGCTACATATAATGTAAGACATACTGCTACATATAATGTAAGACATACTGCTACATATAATGTAAGACATACTGCTACATGTAATGTAAGACATACTGCTACATATAATGTAAGACATACTGCTACATATAATGTAAGACATACTGCTACATGTAATGTAAAACATACTGCTACATGTAATGTAAGACATACTGCTACATATAATGTAAGACATACTGCTACATATAATGTAAGACATACTGCTACATATAATGTAAGACATACTGCTACATGTAATGTAAAACATACTGCTGCATATAATGTAAGACATACTGCTACATATAATGTAAGACATACTGCTACATATAATGTAAGACATACTGCTACATATAATGTAAGACATACTGCTACATGTAATGTAAGACATACTGCTACATGTAATGTAAGACATACTGCTACATGTAATGTAAGACATACTGCTACATATAATGTAAGACATACTGCTACATGTAATGTAAGACATACTGCTACATATAATGTAAGACATACTGCTACATATAATGTAAGACATAATGCTACATATAATGTAAGACATACTGCTACATATAATGTAAGACATACTGCTACATGTAATGTAAGACATACTGCTACATGTAATGTAAGACATACTGCTACATATAATGTAAGACATACTGCTACATGTAATGTAAGACATACTGCTACATATAATGTAAGACATACTGCTACATGTAATGTAAGACATACTGCTACATATAATGTAAGACATACTGCTACATATAATGTAAGACATACTGCTACATATAATGTAAGACATACTGCTACATATAATGTAAGACATACTGCTACATATAATGTAAGACATACTGCTACATATAATGTAAGACATACTGCTACATATAATGTAAGACATACTGCTACATGTAATGTAAAACATACTGCTGCATATAATGTAAGACATACTGCTACATATAATGTAAGACATACTGCTACATATAATGTAAGACATACTGCTACATATAATGTAAGACATACTGCTACATATAATGTAAGACATACTGCTACATATAATGTAAGACATACTGCTACATATAATGTAAGACATACTGCTACATATAATGTAAAACATACTGCTACATGTAATGTAAGACATACTGCTACATATAATGTAAGACATACTGCTACATATAATGTAAGACATACTGCTACATATAATGTAAGACATACTGCTACATATAATGTAAGACATACTGCTACATATAATGTAAGACATACTGCTACATATAATGTAAGACATACTGCTACATATAATGTAAGACATACTGCTACATATAATGTAAGACATACTGCTACATGTAATGTAAAACATACTGCTGCATATAATGTAAGACATACTGCTACATATAATGTAAGACATACTGCTACATATAATGTAAGACATACTGCTACATATAATGTAAGACATACTGCTACATATAATGTAAGACATACTGCTACATATAATGTAAGACATACTGCTACATGTAATGTAAGACATACTGCTACATGTAATGTAAGACATACTGCTACATATAATGTAAGACATACTGCTACATATAATGTAAGACATACTGCTACATGTAATGTAAGACATACTGCTACATGTAATGTAAGACATACTGCTACATGTAATGTAAGACATACTGCTACATATAATGTAAGACATACTGCTACATATAATGTAAGACATACTGCTACATATAATGTAAGACATACTGCTACATATAATGTAAGACATACTGCTACATGTAATGTAAGACATACTGCTACATATAATGTAAGACATACTGCTACATATAATGTAAGACATACTGCTACATATAATGTAAGACATACTGCTACATATAATGTAAGACATACTGCTACATATAATGTAAGACATACTGCTACATATAATGTAAGACATACTGCTACATGTAATGTAAGACATACTGCTACATGTAATGTAAGACATACTGCTACATGTAATGTAAGACATACTGCTACATATAATGTAAGACATACTGCTACATGTAATGTAAGACATACTGCTACATATAATGTAAGACATACTGCTACATATAATGTAAGACATACTGCTACATATAATGTAAGACATACTGCTACATGTAATGTAAGACATACTGCTACATGTAATGTAAGACATACTGCTACATATAATGTAAGACATACTGCTACATGTAATGTAAGACATACTGCTACATATAATGTAAGACATACTGCTACATGTAATGTAAGACATACTGCTACATATAATGTAAGACATACTGCTACATGTAATGTAAGACATACTGCTACATATAATGTAAGACATACTGCTACATATAATGTAAGACATACTGCTACATATAATGTAAGACATACTGCTACATATAATGTAAGACATACTGCTACATATAATGTAAGACATACTGCTACATATAATGTAAGACATACTGCTACATGTAATGTAAAACATACTGCTGCATATAATGTAAGACATACTGCTACATATAATGTAAGACATACTGCTACATATAATGTAAGACATACTGCTACATATAATGTAAGACATACTGCTACATGTAATGTAAGACATACTGCTACATGTAATGTAAGACATACTGCTACATGTAATGTAAGACATACTGCTACATATAATGTAAGACATACTGCTACATGTAATGTAAGACATACTGCTACATGTAATGTAAGACATACTGCTACATATAATGTAAGACACACTGCTACATATAATGTAAGACATACTGCTACATATAATGTAAGACACACTGCTACATATAATGTAAGACATACTGCTACATATAATGTAAGACATACTGCTACATATAATGTAAGACATACTGCTACATATAATGTAAGACATACTGCTACATATAATGTAAGACATACTGCTACATATAATGTAAGACATACTGCTACATATAATGTAAGACATACTGCTACATGTAATGTAAGACATACTGCTACATGTAATGTAAGACACACTGCTACATGTAATGTAAGACACACTGCTACATGTAATGTAAGACACACTGCTACATATAATGTAAGACACACTGCTACATATAATGTAAGACACACTGCTACATATAATGTAAGACACACTGCTACATATAATGTAAGACATACTGCTACATATAATGTAAGACATACTGCTACATATAATGTAAGACATACCGCTACATATAATGTAAGACATACCGCTACATATAATGTAAGACATACTGCTACATATAATGTAAGACATACTGCTACCTATAATGTAAGACATACTGCTACATATAATGTAAGACATACTGCTACATATAATGTAAGACATACTGCTACATATAATGTAAGACATACTGCTACATATAATGTAAGACATACTGCTACATATAATGTAAGACATACTGCTACATATAATGTAAGACATACTGCTACATATAATGTAAGACATACTGCTACATATAATGTAAGACATACTGCTACATATAATGTAAGACATACTGGTGCAGATTACACGTAGAGACACACAACAGACTACACGTCGAGCCATACAACAACCTACCTCGAGGGCCAAGGTCGTTGCGGTTGAAGGGGATGAGGTGTCTGCCATCTGGGGTAATGTCCACGAAGGCGTAGATGAGATGTGTGCACAGGGAGGGGTCGATGTTCTCCGGCAGAAAGTTGCCGATTCCGTGACGAGTTTGTGCAAAACTGCTGTAGTAGCAGAAGATCTTTCCTGTCGGAATAACACGGCACATAACACATGAAATACTTGATAACAGAATAACATGGCACATAACACATGAAATACTTGATAACAGAATAACATGGCACATAACACATGAAATACTTGATAACAGAATAACATGGCACATAACATGTAAGATACTTGATAACAGAATAACATGGCACATAACACATGAAATACTTGATAACAGAATAACATGGCACATAACACATGAAATACTTGATAACAGAATAACATGGCACATAACACATGAAATACTTGATAACAGAATAACATGGCACATAACACATGAAATACTTGATAACAGAATAACATGGCACATAACACGTAAGATACTTGATAACAGAATAACATGGCACATAACACATGAAATACTTGATAACAGAATAACATGGCACATAACACATGAAATACTTGATAACAGAATAACATGGCACATAACACATGAAATACTTGATAACAGAATAACATGGCACATAACACATGAAATACTTGATAACAGAATAACATGGCACATAACACGTGAAATACTTGATAACAGAATAACATGGCACATAACACATGAAATACTTGATAACAGAATAACATGGCACATAACACATGAAATACTTGATAACAGAATAACATGGCACATAACACGTGAAATACTTGATAACAGAATAACATGGCACATAACGCATGAAATACTTGATAACAGAATAACACGGCACATAACACGTAAGATACTTGATAACAGAATAACATGGCACATAACACATGAAATACGTGATAACAGAATAACATGGCACATAACACATAAGATACTTGATAACAGAATAACACGGCACATAATACGTAAGATACTTGATAACAGAATAACACGGCACATAATACATAAGATACTTGATAACAGAATAATGTGGCACATACATATCAATTACTTGACAGTATCATGTTGTTGTTTGTCCATCAAGAATGATGATGACCATTCATTTCATCCAGTGGGGTTGAAAGTATGGAGCCGTGAGTTCTAAGATGGCTGATAAGGCCAATTTTGGCTCGAAATATTCTTTGACAATGTGGGCAAAGAATGCTTGACGTTTCTGGAGGAGGATCTCCTGCAGTGGTTTTTCTGTCCAGCCTTTTTTTCACAGCTCTTGCAGTCCTGTTTGCTTCATAAGTGACTGCACCCTTGTGTAATGATGTACACCACAAATTTTGGTCTTTGGCAGCAGTCTCCAAGGTGTCATGAAATTCAAAAGCTTTTAGTGAGATCTTCAGAGTGTCTTTAAAGCGTTTCCTCTGACCGCCTTTGGAACGGTTATCACAACGCAGCTCGCCATATCATAGAGAGAAACAAAACACAACATAAGACATCCTACAACACAACCACATTATCTGTCTGCTGTCGGATGTTAACAACACTGAGCACATTGTACACGGTGCTCACTCAATCTGATCGTGACAAGCAGCCGTTGCACGGTAACTTGAATGATTCAAGAAAAGTTGAGTAAAGAGGGGAGGGTCAAGGATGGCACAGGCAGAAGATACCAGTCAAACTGATACCCAGGGGGCAAGGACGGATGGACAGTGGCAGAGACAGGGGGCAGGGATGGAGGTACAATGGCAGAGACAGGGGGCAGGGATGGAGGTACTGTGACAGAGACAGGGGCAACTCTCACCAGGTCATCATCACATTGGCAAGAGAGTGTAGAGAGGGTGTTATGGCTTGACAGAGAATGTAGAGAGGTGTGTAGTGGCTTGACAGAGAATATAGAGAGGGCTGTAATGGCTTGACAGAGAATATAGAGAGGGCTGTAATGGCTTGACAGAGAATATAGAGAGGGCTGTAATGGCTTGACAGAGAATGTAGAGAGGGGTGTTAAGGTTTGACAGAGACTGTAGAGAGGGGTGTTATGGTTTGACAGAGACTGATGTTCATTCTCAGAAACCAATAAGCTGCAACGCTCTCATATTGCTTCTCTGATAAAAACTTCCATGGCCAACTCCACAAT
This sequence comes from Cepaea hortensis, assembly GCA_963921405.1. NCBI lineage: Eukaryota > Metazoa > Mollusca > Gastropoda > Stylommatophora > Helicidae > Cepaea > Cepaea hortensis. The sequence continues at coordinate 1,581,625 of OY992895.1, forward strand.
GGCCCCTGTCTCTCTTGAGTGAGTGTGTGAGTTAGTTGTCACCCTAAGTTCTCGCTGTGTACGTATATACGGAGTGAAACACCCGACTGTTCTGCCACAGGACCACATGAGCTGTACACAGGATACTCGTCAGATATCCACACATGAGCTGTACACAGGATACTTGTCAGATATCCACAGATGGGCCAAATTATTAAGTATTTAGTCAACAACGTCAGTCTGATATCTATATATAGAATAGTTTGACGGTGTCATAAAATGTGGGAGTCTGACAGAACAGGAACAATGTTTGTCTAGCAGCTGGTGGTTTTAGTCCACTTACCTTGAGCGTGCACGGCAAGCAGCGAAGCCGCCAACACAACCATGGAGAAGGTCAACATGTCGCAGAGCTTGGCAAGATGGTCACACCAGAATTGTTTCTTCACGGCAGCTCAGAGATGACAGCACGATAGAACGGTCTAGATACACTGTAGATTCTAGTCTTGCTCTGATGGTTGGTGATAGTTGTACAGCACGGCACACGATGATGATGTGAGTCTGTTTGACCAATTGAAAGCAACAAAGAGAGCTACAGCAACAAAGTTCACAAATGTCATCGTTAACATGGTCATATGTTACAGTAACAAAGTTCACAAATGTCATCGTTAACATGGTCATATGTTACAGTAACTACACACTTCTAGAGTTGTTACGGTTTGACTCTTTCACACTCTCTCTGTTCTCATGATCTCTTTCTGATGCACTCTCACTCTCAGTCTCTTTCACTTTCACTCTTGTGTATCTTTCACTTTCACTCTCACTCTTGTGTATCTGGAGTGAATTTGTTGCAGTTCTGTTCTGTACTCATGCTAGCACAACATGCTTGAGGAGAACCAG